>JAJHUR010083777.1:0-12361 GCA_027495735.1 Lutjanus campechanus | reverse complement strand
CACTGAGTAAACACACACAATATATATATATATATATATATATATATATATATAAAAACAATAACCCACAAAGCAAATACAGAAACGCTGCCAGTAGCATTGATGACAAAGGAAACGGTTTCTGTTGTCATCTGTGCTTCATTATTAACAATGAACTCAGCCAAACAGGCAGTCCGATGACTGACCTTTAGGAGACTTCTCCACTGGAGACATTTTGATTTGTCATCGTAGGAAAAGCACATCTGTGATCAACCACATTAATAATGGCCACATTCCCCCAGGAGGGCTACTGCTAGGGTCCTGCTATTGTCCGTGCTGACTCACTTGCATTGCTTAATGGAACAGAGCCATTGTTAATGTTATGAGCCACACCTGCACCTTTCCTGCTATAACAAGTTAAAAGATCATCTGTGGAAAAAGTCCTATTTACAGATCTGGACAATAGCGTCACTACAAGTCACGGCATTAATGGCTTAACTACAAGACAAACATAGCTTGACGCTGTTATTGATCACTGAGTAACTGGCTCACTTAGCTCACTACACTTTCCAAGCAGCTTGCCCAACATCACCTATTTTATAAGTTAATTTGTAAATCTACTCTTCTCAGAGTTCTCAGTCTTTGTTAATCTGTATTTAACTTTAATGGCCAATAGGTGAATTGTCATTATGCTTCACTAGAACTGCTTTTTGGATGGTTGAATAGGAAAACCCCACCATGCAGACAACGATTTCTGTAACTTTCCAAACCAAACAATGCAACAATCAGCACACTGTGATTGGTCAGCTGTGTGGAGACGAGGAAAGGAGCCAGGGTTTGATCTGCTCCCTTTAGCTATCTTTTTTTTTTTTTACATTCTTGCCACAACTATTTCTCTCACAATTAAAAGTAAGGACACTGTCACACATGCGTGAATGTGATGGAGTAACAATCGGCTGTTGAGGTGAACGCCACGCAGGTTTCTTTGTTTTTGGCCGATGCTCCAACACACAAGTGGAACTCCACATGAAGCGAAGATGCAAATTCACACATGCTTGACTCTATTACTGAATGATTTCCTGGAGAGACTGGTGATCCGTTATTCCCGTATTTAAACAATATCACGTCTCCCTGCTGTATGGCGGTCGGCTTTTCCCTCTAGCCATTCAAATCAGCTATAAATACTTTTGATTTCTGATGTGGTCGTACAATGTGTCCTACAGACCAGTTCTTTTCTAGCATAACATGCCTCTTTATATACTGCCATAATCAGTCTTAAACCTACATTTTTAAACTGGGGATTGGTTAGGATTAATAATGCCTCTTGTTGCGCTTTCATAATTGCATGGACAAAGTGGTTGAGTACAGTGATAGTAATGCTCTTGAGATGAACACAAAGAAAATGGAAGAGATCATATTTGGGTCGCAATCTGACTCTTAGGAAGTTCCTAGTGTTATCCATAATGAAATAAATAAGCAATTTTTTTCATATGAATACTCGGGTGTCATGACTGACTATCAGTTGAAAGATCATATTGAACTTAGCTGCAAAAAGACAAAACAAAGGATTATTCTCTCCACCGCCTTAGGTCTTTTGGGGTGAGTAGACAAATTCTTGCTCTGTTTTTTTACTTCTGTGATTATTAGTGTTCTACAGTACTGTAATACTACATGGTACAAGTGGTTGGCTACTGCTCTGAGGTCAAAACTGCTCCACCAAACCAAAATCAAATATTTCTAGGCCAATCTTTGTAAAAGGTCTATGAATCAGCCTCTGAGTCTCTCAGTCTAATAAGGTTAAACTGAAAAACTCTGTTGTGCATCAGTCAATATTAAAATTAAATATGGAGCTCAATCCCAGATCACATGTATGTTAAAGGGCCTTGAATGTCATCTTCTGTCTTTATATTGTTAACTTTAGTGTATTGTTTGTCTCTTGTCTTACTTTCTTAAATATGTCTGTTGTTATATGTGTTATATGTTGCAAATGGAGCTACTATGGCACAAGACAAATTTTTGCTCTGAAAAAGTATCAGTCAATCAATATTCTTGAGTTGGTTTCTACAGTGTAAGAAAGAAAATGAAAGACTGTGTATATTACAATTAAGAACTTATAGTAAAGGCAACCACATATATGTGCTTAGTCCTAACAAGCTGACAAGAAATCACACAAAGTCTTCTGTTGCTAAAATCATTCTTTTCTGAAAAGTAACTGGAAAAAAAAGACTTAAATGGACCCTTAGTTGAGTGCCACATGACTACAGAAGTGTGGGTGGTTCTTTTAGCACGTCAAACTTATATTACAGAGCAAGGCCACTCAGTGCTTTATGGACAAGCAGAAGAAGAATGTCAATTCCAGTGAAAGCCAGTGAAATGATTGATTACTGTGGGCTAATGTCAAGTCCTCTGTGAACGGTGCTGAGAGAAAATTTTTAGTAAGCATTGAATAAATGTTGTCAGTTTTATGAATTTATCCATCAATATCCTGACTGTGTAATTCATTAAAAGTCAGAATGAAGATATGAAGTCTCTGACACCACTGACTTGACAGAAGTTTTGACACATTTTGACACTGTGTCCTTGTGCAGAATATTACACATGCTGGTGTGCTGGGGATGCTGTAATTTATATTTCTCATCAGCTTCACCATAATTGCAATTTTCATAAAATATGGAGCGATGATGCATCTTGGCACTACTGCCCGAGAGATGCATACATTATACATCAAGCATGATATATTTACTGCTAGAATGTCTTAAAGCACCATTAAATTACATTTTCAATGTTAACTTTTAATCACATGCCCTCCTTGTAAGGTAAAATGGTTGTTAGTTCTGCCCATGTGACTGAGAATCAACACTCATGTCTACAGCTCTTTTTGACAGTCCATATTATTGACTCCCGTGCACATGAGTCATATGTTGGGCCAGCCCCGTCTCCTAGAAATTACTTTTATATACAGCTAATTTTTGATTAACATAATGAGGAAACCCTGTTAATGAATGCACTGGCAAGCTGCATAAATGTTGATACTGAACTTATCAGTAAAGGCTCATTCATGCACCCTGGTACTACACATGAAAATAGATACATCCATCTCAAACTAAGTAACTGCCACTGCCCACAAGCTTCCATAGGTCTTTTCATGTTGGCGTGGATGTTAAGCAATACATCCATTAGAGGGAACTGCTCAGAGTCAAAAGTTACCCCGAAGAAGAAGAAGAAGGTTGTAATAATGTACGTCTTGAGAATGAGCCAAAAGCAGAGGCCGTAACAAATTAACGACAACTGTCATTTCCAATACTTTCAGATTTTTAAAACTTCTCTGTCGTGTCCTGCGGATGTGTCTCGCTTTGACCATTAGTTATATTGCTACAGTGCTTCCACGACTACTTACCACTGCTTATTTCTGGCACTGTGGTGTTTCATCCATATCTGTACACTTAAGAAAACGAATAAATACATGTACACAAATACAGACAAACTAGAAAACTGCACTCAGTGCAGATCCCCACCACACAACAGATAGTGAGGCACCTACTGCAATGTCACCAGAAGCAACAAGTGGAGATTTGCAAACTTCCACCAACATTAACATGGCCTCCACTGTCAGTGGTTGTATAAAAAAGAGGTGCCAAAATATAGAACTACTGCCTTGCAGTTGTATGTTTCCACTAACCAGTCAAGTTACAGTTTACATCTATGTCTGTCCAGACTCATAAAATTCATGTAGTTAAGACTTACTACAATACTGACCTGAACTTTGAAGGAATTTAATAAAAGTCATTGCGTGTATTTTTGGCAAAATGTATGATTCAGTGAATAATTTCTAGTGCAAAATATACTTCATCATTTTATCGTAATAGATATTTATGTGAAATTTTGTCATAATTAACATATTAATTTTTGAGTCATGACCAAAAATGTTTTTAGTGAAATCACAATGACCTTGATGTTTAACCACCAAAATCAAATTAGTTCATCCTCATATCCAACTGGTCATTTGCGGCAAGTTTGAATAAATTCCCTCAAAGCGTTCTTGAGATATTGTGTTCACATGAATGGGATGACCTGAAAACATAATGCCTCTGGCCATGGCTGTGACCAGCATGGAGCCTTTAAAAAAAAAAGGTTTTTCAAGATTTTTCAAAAACTGTGAATCACAGAGATCTTTTAGCGTAGAGTCAGGAGTCATGTTCACAAAAAAATTAGGCTGATCAGTCCAGTAGTATTCAAGATGAACTGCAGACAAGCTTCAGGTCCATTGATCACTCATGCATGCACACACACATAAGACACTGCATGATAATGAACCCAGAGTATGGACAGAAGGCTCCATCCGCATCTGTATGCATATCTAATGTTTAGCATAAATTAGTTCACTGAGAAAGTATGTCATTAGTTTTCCACCAAAACAGGCAATCTTGCATAGTGGTTACAGTATTATTCAAAAGTCAGCAGTGACTTGAAACTTTTCTCTTAATATTTAACCGGAATGACAATCTTTCCCTAATATTAACCAAAGTGCCAGGTAGGAATTATATTGTCACCCCACCGTAATCATGAGAACAATTTAATAAATATATACAAACAGAATTTCTAGGACACAGGGTTGGTTGTGCAAACTTTACGTAGCCGAATATTTAATATCTTGGAAAAACAAAATGTAGATTAGAAGCAACAAATAAGCACCCAAAAGCCAAAGTGACTTTTTTCCCCTCCAGCACATTCTATTGCACTAATATATAAAAAAAAAGTGTATCCCTGAGTCAGGATTTTGCACAGACATGAATAATGGTCTGGAAGTTTCCACCAACATCATCAAAAACAGGTCAGATGCTCACAGACACTCACTATAAATTATGTAGCTGAGGGGCATCCAGGGCAGCCAGTCTGGACTTTATTTAGTGACATTGCGTGTGTCTATGTGTTTGCAGTTGTGTGTTCATGTTGGTGTGTCTATCTGTGATTGCACACATTATTATCTATTGTGTGGGTATGTATCTGTGTGTTGAGTTATGAGTTATGGATGTCAGACTGAGGTGTCAGAGAACAGACTTCCTTTCATTCTGCAGATAGCACTGAGCCTGTGGGTGTCTGCGCTCTAACACACACATAATCACACACGCACACATACACACTTGTACTGCTATATTCGTGGGGGTGTAATTGACATAATGCATGTCCTAGCTCCTAATCCTACCCATCACCACTAAATGCCTATCCCTAACCCTGACCTATGCCTAATTTTAACCTAAACCCAAGTCTTGACCCTCAAACAGCCCTTTAAACTTAAGCTGGCCCCACTACAAGAGTTTTAAAACAGTAGTAACAGTAGCATGCTAGCTAACATTAGCCTGAAGAGGCAGAATGTTTAGTGTTGCTTGGCAACACCTTTCTTTCACTTCTGTGCTGATGTAATCATTCAGATTTTAGCTTGTAAATATCAAATGTTTAAAAAGCATAGGCAGTGCGGATGAGTCTAGGAGCAGCTCAGGGGGTTAAGATTGGATCTCTAAACTCCTCCCATTGCTGAATATACTAGACCAAACTTTGGTACTGGCAGTGGTCTGGGCCAGATTTTTCTGATTCTCAGGAGGGGTGAATCTGAGGTAAATCGGCTCAAAACTCCTCTAGTGTGAGCCCCGTATTATGTGGTTCAACATTTTGGTCCCTGTAAAGTTGTCGGTCCCCACAAATAGAGTGGGCTTCAGGTGTTTGGACCACACAAATACAGTTAAACAAACCCACATTCTAACCCTAACTGAGAGACAATTTCACCATATTTTGTCTTGAGGTAAGTTACATTACTTCAGTATTGTGATACTTGGATTACTTTACAGGCTACATTTTTAACAGGTAATTAGTTACTGTATTGGAATATATTTTTAAAGTAACCCTCCCAGCCCGAGGTAGGCGAGTGCCCACAATGTGAGTGTGTAAACAGATTTCTTTCTCCACGACATGAGTAATACTCATCTACACACACACACACACACACACACACACACACACACACACACACAGAAATAAACAGAAAGCCTTTCTGCTACCATGCGATTACAGACTGATTATTACACTCATAAAATTACACACATTCAGGTACTTGCAAACTTACAAACTCACCAAGAGGTCACACTCATGCTGCAGTGTGTCAGTGCAGAGCTTCTTGTAACATTTGTGATTACTGACGTGTGTTTTCCAGACCAGCCCAGGAAACTATCCTCAAGTGATGATTACATAACATAAAGTAATCAAGCTTTTTCAGACTCTATTTTGGGTGTTGAATGCCTTCTCTGTTAAGTGTGTCTTTCCAGCTGAACAGCCGAACCCTGAGAAGATTAATAACTCAAGTCTTCTGTCGCTCCACGTCTGTCCTTGTCATCAAAGAGTATTTTCCCAAAGTTAGTCAGTCTTTCAGTCTGACTTTGTTCCCGTAAAAACAACAGCTAATGGCCTGTTTACCAGACTAGTGCTGGAAACATTTTTGTCACGATGACAGAACACAGAACATAAGGTGATTTCTGTGTCCTCTCCTGTCTGGATATTGTCCAGACCACAATGAAGTAGTTTCATTTTTGGAGACCTCGTCAAAAGAAGCTGATACTGATGGTGAAGCATAATCTGTATGACCAGTGTGTTTTGCAGAGGGGAGTGTTGCTCAGAGGTTAGCAGTTCATGCTGGTTGTTTACTCAGTGGGTGAAGTCATGTCTGATTTGTTTGGCCTTGAAGATGCTTCTGATTTTCTGGAGGGGTGCTATGTTTGGCCAAGTGATTCTGCAAACTTTACTTGCTATATAAACTTATTTTTATTTTGTTGGGATTAAAATATTAAATATGAAAACTAAATGTCAGAATGCACTAACTTAGTCAATGGCAGCATTGTTTTTAGTTCATATTGAATCAATTAAAGTGAAACCTGACTGTATTTGCAGGCTCTACAGTGGTGACGGGTATTTATACTTGTAATTTGATGATATCATTTTTTGTCATTACTGTGTGTAAATATTTTGGTGAATGACAATGTCCTCAACTGACCAACTAACCCAACTTAAAATGACCATCCCACACAATGTGTAAAACATTACATTTACATTATTCAGAGGGAAAATATGGGTTTGGGTCAGTGTGGGCATGTTTAAGGTACCAGCGAGACATAAAATTCAATCCAGAAAGTCCAGTTGGAGCAGCAGATTAATGCATTTAAAGGCTTGTGAGGTGCTAAAATATAGACAGTGGCAACAACATTATCTTTCATCACAGCAGTCATGAAATAAGCAGTGAAATACTTATACAATACAAAGTGGTGCACTTCATGGAGATAATTGGACAACAAGTGCTTTGCTTGATGTAACTAAACTAATGGTTATTACCACAGTTGATCATCTTTGATTAGTTGTTTGGAAAACGGTGAAAAAATATTGATCAGTATTTCCAAAAGACCGAGATGACGTCCTCAAATGTCTGGTTTGTCAAAAGCCCAAAAGTATTCAGGATACTGTCACAGGGAACTAAAGAAGCCAAAAAATATTCACATTTAAGAAGCTGGAATCAGAAAAATTCTGACTTTTTTTTCTTCAAAAAATGACTCAAACCAATTTATCAATTATCAAAAAAGTTGACAGTTAATTTGGCATCTGCATTGTACCAAAAGTTGCTCAAGGTTAAACTTCTTTGCCAGACACCCTGTCAATGACAACATTATTGTGCCGGTGAACTGTCACATTTCAAATGAATGACAGGGCTGCGTTTTTTCACAAACGGCTCAAGTTCGTCTGAATGTAGACTTACATCCACTTTTCCATGACAGCTGGGCGAATGGACCATGAGTTGAGATTTTTTATCACATGGGCACAATAGTTTCTCAGGAACAGACTTTAAAAAATATGACTTTATTATAGGAGTGCAGCATGTATTAAGTGATCAACTGTTAGATGTTTTATTATCTGATTATCAGATTAACCTCAGCGTTATAGTAGAAGCATACAGCCAACACAGATTACAAGATGAAGGCAAATAACCTGAATAGGGAACTGAGCTTTTATCCACTGCACTATAGTACAACATAAAGGAACTAGAAATGTAGAATTTTACTACATTTAATTTACAGCAGTCATATTAAAGCCTGTCTTCTTTGCAGTACTTTCATAAATTATTTTGTCACTGGTCTTAATAAAACAGCTCTGTCAGCACATGTGAAACAATCTGTGACATTATACCTTTACACTGAAACTTAATATGACCATTATTATTGAGCCTGTAAACTCCAGTGCATGTTTTCACTCACAGCAGCTGTTTAAATACCAACACTGGGAAGTTACAGCTAAACAGGGTGTTTGGTGCGGTTCGTTTTCCCGTAACATAAGTGGCTGTGTGTTTATCAACCAATTCAGGGAACAGCCTTGGAATGCTAAGGTTTTATAAAGTAGCCGGGGATAAAGTGTGATGCTGTGTGTACGTGAGAGTGCTTGTGTAAAGACCTCAGACATCCCTCCCCAGCTGTGGTTTAGGTAGAGTTTTTTATTTATTGTTTATTTATGTGCTTAGAGGTTTTATATGAGAAGCTGCACACTCATTGGGTCTTATGAGTCGTACTCAGAGGCAGCAAAACAGGCCCTGAATAAACAGGTATTTCTGATCAGACGCCTTCGGATTCAAGGATACAGCTAAAACTTTTGCTGTTTTTCTTTCCCATCGCTTGTCTCAAACAGAGACAGCATATTTCTCCTAAATTGAATGTCTTACTACTGAGACATAAGTGATCCTGTAAGTTGAGATTTATTGTAACTGTAGTTTTCTTGTGATTGGTGGTCCAATCGGAGACATGTCAGGATTTATTTGACTGTCCAATGTCAGACACTTGTTAGACACTCATGTTAATTTACGCCAACAGTGAAATCTCATCAATAAAGAAATTTAGCATGCTCTCATAGGCAAAATGGCAGGTTTATGACCAAAAGAAGACCCCATTTCATTTGTCATTGCTCGCCGCGCCTCATTCACTTCTCCTCCTGCGTTGCCACATGCAACTGATCAGCAAAACCATGGGAGTTAGTTTGGTCAAACACTAACCCTCATGATGGCTACATATTTTGTCTTCATGTTCTAGAGATATACACATCTTCATCATCATGATTTGACACCAGTGAACAATCAGAATCATCCTTAGTCTCTACTGAGTGAAGTGTTTCGAGACATTTGCGGCTCGGAGTGAAATGTCTCAGCAAGTATCAGATGCAATTAAATTAGTTACACACTCTCATGTTCCCCGCAGGATAAATTATAATAACTTTGATGATCCTATGACTTTTCATCTCGTGCCATCAGGTCAAAACTTTAATTTGTCCAACTCGGTTTTATGACCAGAACTAATGCCATTCCCACCAGTCTCAGCTGTACTTTGTGTTTGTTGCACACTAAACTGTTAAAGATTATACCTGATAAACATCTTCCTGTTGGCGTTGTAATCATGATATTAGCTTTTACCTTGAAGCTCTGAGTCTGACAAAGCTGCAGACATGACTGTAGACTCTATGCCTTGTTCTAATTCACTGTCTAGACAGCAGATGACACAATACACGTAAAGGGATGACTTCTGAACTTACTAATTCTACCTCGAATGTCATTATTTACAGACTGTGGAATCTTATCTTTTTTTAGTTGTTGTAGACCTGAGCTGATCTATTCTGCTGCATATCAATGTGTCTGTTACTTGCAGTGGGACACATTGGTACATTTTCTTTCGTACTGAACCGATGAAGTGCAGTATTTCTCATTTTTTTAGCTTGTCTGTGCTTTGATCTAATATGAGATTGTATAGCTACTGTAAAAGTGTTTTATCATGTGAACATATCTACACAAAGTAAATATACAGCCTGTTCCAGTGAGGCATTTGACGGCATCTGTATTCCAATAATGTGATAAGGAACACAACAACCCCACAGCTACTGAAACATCCCCAGAAAACATCTATTACAGTGACTGTGTGTGTGTGTGTGTCTGTGTCTGCATGTGTGTCAGGTGCTCTTTGTAGCCTTCACTACCATATGTTTCCTGTTATTTGCACCTTTTTTGGTCTGACCAACCCCACATATCCCAGACGGGTTTCTTGCACATGCACACACACACACTCACTCACACACAAGGCACAAAATAATTTATAATTTACAGACAAACCACAGACCACACACACAGTTTCCTGCTCGGAGCGGTCACCAGGTGAAATCTGTCACTGTGTGATGTTGTTTTCCAGGAGCTGTTATTTCCTTCTTTCATGTTGTTTTTGGATTCACTGTGTTCCCTCCATCTATTTCAAGAGGTGGACAGACTGCGTGTGTTGTCTTACTTGCTATGCTTTCTTTCTTGTTGTCTGGAGTGACGTTGTGTCTGGGTAAGATCAGGTGTTTTTTGTTTTTTTTATTTCTAGAGGTTAGAGTCAGGAGTTGGGTAAGCAAGAAAGAGTGAGCAGGGTAACCTGTCGATTTGATCACCAGCTTGATATGTCAAGAGGAGTAGGAAAGAATATCAATGTGTGTGTGTGTGTGTGTGTGTGTGATAAGAGTGTTAATATGAAATGTGGCTTATTACCAGCTGTGGCAGAGTGGCTAGTCTTGTTTTAACCCTTCACCTGAATCTGTGCATGTGTGTGTAATCATGGCAAAATGTGGTCCTGTGGTCTGTGGACAGATTTTTGTCAACATGACAGTGTTAGAGCGGTGCAAGATGCAGCCACTAAACCTGGCTGGTGTGTAACTGAGATGAAAATGAAGACAGAATGTGAAGATGGGTGTGGTCCAACCCATGAGTACTGAGTTCATAGAGTTGGGTGGACATGTTCAAATTTTCCAACCAGCCACCACTGGCTCTGCAACTGACAATTGCTGATATGTTTGCACAGGTCAAAAGTCAACTTCACGTCGACATTGTAATGTTCAGCGTTGACTACATACATTATGAGTGTGCACAGACATGGATGCAAACTGTAACTTGACTAGTTTGTGGTTGCATCGGGCAGTTGTGGTGGCATTGCAGTAGGTGCTTCAAAACGGCTTCCTGGTGGGAATCTTTACTCTACTGAATGGCCTCTCCTAGTTAACTCTGTGAGAGTCATTCAGACTTAATGAACAAAAACAAAATAAAACTCACCTAAACCTGGTGAGTCAATCACCAACTCTGGTTTGGTCGAAATAAATCCATAAATCCGATAGTCCCTGAATAGGCTGTACATAGCCATCATAAAATGGTACATACAGATAAGAATTCAGCAGCTACTGATATATGCAAGGCAGAACAGAAAGACAGGTCAGGCTATTTAAATTATGTACGCAGTCTGTGTCCCCAACCTGTCTCCTGTCCAGGTGAACACTAGTTGCCTCCATTGATACACAGTGAGGAGTTTCACCTTGGGAGTTTCATGCTGTTTCCTGCAGATTGCCCCGTCCCTGCAAAACACATGTCCTGAACAACCTGTAGGAGTCATGCCGGCACCGGTGCGTGATTGGCAGTGTTTCCACCTGTGAGCTCTGCCAACTCTGTTTGTGGCACAGGCTGAGCCAGATGCACTGCTGCCAAGAACTGAAGCTTGGTGAAAGCAGGTGATTATTTTAACACTATCCCCTCACAGCACGGAGGACCAGGGTGCAAATGTAGGTTTTATGTTCTCTCCATGTTCCCAGTTTACGACATGATGTTCTGATAAAACCGTGTAAAATAAGATCGCCCACTTCTGATACACAAGAAACCCATAGTCTCTGGGGCTCCTCTGTATGAAAACATGCTATTGATGCCAAAGACTAAAATTGGTCCAGTTGTTGGATGACAGTTGTTTGTTCTGCAAGTGTTTCTTAAATAAAACAAGAGATCAATTGTTTCAGATGGTAAACATGTCTATTTTATTTTATTTATTTTATTTTATGAATTATTATTTTATATATATATATATATATTGTAACTCATGCGTATCATATCTGTTTGCAATTTTAGTGAGTTAGTTAGTCAGCTATAGTTTCAGTAGCAGAAGAATGAAGCCTTGTTTTGATCCGCTCCTGTTTGTCCTGTTAAAGTTAGTTCATATGCTGTTAATACAAACTCAACACTTCCTGTATCCTTTTCAGATTAAAAGCCCAAACCAACACCTCATTTTCTATCAAGGCTATTATTGTGAAACATTTGAAGGAACGTGTTGTAAAAACTCTTGACTTGAGTGACTTGCAACTCCACGTACAAAATGTGTCTTGGCATTGTCTTGCTGAAATAAGCAGGGGTGTCTCTGAAAAAGATGTCCTCTGGATGGCAGCATGTGTTGCTTCAAAACCTGTATGTATCTAACAGCATTAATGGGGCCTTCAAAGATGTGACAAGTTAGCCATGTCATGGACACTA
>JAJHUR010083776.1:0-13554 GCA_027495735.1 Lutjanus campechanus | reverse complement strand
GTCTGTGTGATACAGATAAAGACTGATACAGCTGTGTTAGGCCAATATTGTGCAGATAAAATCGATCAACAGATGTATCAGTCGGGTGCTGGTCCCTTTCTGTGTGATGAACAGAGTCCTGACTTTATTACAGACACACCAGGATGTCGCGACCCAGCAGCCTCTACTGCAGGTTGTTTAAGGTCACCAACAGTTCAGCTGCTGACATACAGTTAACAGCTACTCTGTGTGTGTGTGTGTGTGTGTGTGTGTGTGTGTGTTGTCTTTGTGTATTATACTTGTGTGTCTTTGTGTGTTCAAAACATCATGCATGTTCATGCTTTTTATGTGTCTGTTTGTACTTTCTGTATGTGATCTCGACTTTGTGTGTGCATTTCACCCATGTGCATGTAGGTTCACATATGTGCATGTTCTTATATCGCTGGTTGTGTGTGTGTGTGTGTGTGTGTGTTTGTGTGTGTGTGTGTGTGTCCAGGCTAAATGTGTCTTTGTGTTCTCTCAGCTGGCATCAATCAGAGTGTGTGTGGAGCCGAGCTGCTGCCAACAATGGAGCCCTTCACTGGACCTGGAGCCTTTTATCAATACACACACATATACACACACACACACTTTCAGAGACCCCGGAGGGAGGGTGGTTGGGGTTATGTCTGTGTGTGTGTGTGTGTGTGTGTCTTGAGGTGGAGGAAGTTGGTATGTGTGTGTTGCATGGTAGAAATGGTGCATGAAGATATTAAGAAGTCATGTACTGGGAGTTCTGGGTTTTATGGGCCCGTTTCAGGTAGTATTTCAGTCTTTGTGAGAACCAGTTTAACACCTTAAGAGTCACATTTTGGGAATGGGGCTGGATATTATCTGAAAAATGTCCAATAATAGTGCAGAGTTTTAGTAACGATGCCAAAATGATACTTTTTTGATACATAACTTTGAGGAATCTGAACTCTTCTAAATCTTTCTTACTTTCATTAAAAACATTTGAAACATTTTTCATTCCAAACATGTTAAAATGCTCAGTGCATCTGTGTCGAAATAAAACTGTAACTCGGTAACGAAAACAGTATAAAGTTTGACAAGTTTCATCGTTTTTATCATGAAGTATTTGGTGAAAAATTTCAGCAATCAAGCCAACAACCTGATGAACTAAACAGCTTGGTGGGACCAGTGCTTAAAAACGCAGGGAGCTAAGGAATGTCTTACGTCTACGAGGGTCCCCGTAAGTATAGACAAAATTCAAAATCCCTGAATTTGGAAGGATTATGTGTGCATTGATTGGTAAGTGTGTGTTTTTGTGTGTGCGGCTTACTTGCAAGGTGTGAGTGACATGGCACCGGCAGATGACCTCAGCCATGACAGAGAGTTGGGGACTATTTGGGGTTACCACGGAAACGAGGGGAAGTGAATCGGGGGTTTTAGCTCTGACTGTTTACATCTTTGCGTGCAAGTCTAAGAGGAGGCACTCGTTCTCATGTACCTATATGTTTGTAGTTTAATGTTACACAAATCAAAACGGCTTACTTTGGCAATTGCTGCTTAACCCTGGCGCACTCACACACACACACACACACACACACTTCACTTTAGAGTCTTCCATCTCTGTTTTCGCAGTATCAAATGGCGAGCGCTGAATCCATTTGTCAAACAAACTGCTGGCGTACGTTGGCGCTCAGGCCTGCAGATCACTCATTTATCTGAACACACACTCGTCCATTAGTCCCAGATCTGCTTTCACCTCTTCTTTTTCTCTCTCTCCGTTCATCTCTCCTCCTCCTCCTCCTCCCTCATCTCCCGTTTCTCCTCGTCCGGCTTGTCCTTTCTTGTTGTCCTCGTCGCCATCCATCTTGCTCTGTCATCACTCGTTCGCGCCGCTCCACTCATCTCCACTCCTCTGTTGTTGTAATGATGGAGGGATGGAGGGATTGACCCCTGGCTGGAGGTCAGAGTTCACCTGGTCCCACCACACCTCAGTCATGCATTCACTCGCCCTCTGTTCAACAGTGCTGAGCTGTGTACTTAAGTTAGACCTAGAAGAACTTAAGCTCCACTTGTGCCTCGTTTTCATTTCAAAGCGAGTATTCAGTTTCTGTTTGCTCCTCTCCGTGTCTCTGAACTTTTTGGAAAAACATGCGTTAGGAGCACGAAAATGCTGCAGTTTCTGCGTGGAGGCCAACCGAGTGTAAGGGAAAGTCATCAGAGCTCTCTGAGGCTTTCAGAGCCAACGTATAGTGAGCAGTTTATTTGAATGCTTCGTCCTTTTAGTTTAGTTTATTTTTTCACCTGTATGAGGCAAATCTGTAATTAAACTGAACAGCCTGAAATGGGATTGCCAGTGCTCTGTGTTCTGAGGGAGAATTTAATCCTAAATCTACAAGAAACAACCCTAGAACTAAAAGGATTATGGGTAGAAAGACATGGATTCACTTTGCTTCATTTCCTTTCACTTCATAATAATGTTTAGACTGATGCTAATTTTCTGTTAATTAATGATGCATTGTTAAAAGGGTATAAAATAATTCAAAGGAATGCCTCACTAAGATATATTTTACTTTCGTAACTTTAATTTTCTCCATCGGCAGCTGTTGTCAGGTTTGATTCACAGAAAATAAAATGAATTCCAATAACAACTCAGTCACAGCAAAAATGACCTGTCAAAATATCTATAGAAACTTCTCAATTCTCTCTAATCCTCCTCAATTTACTTAATTCTCTGACATAATTTAAGCAACATACATGTTATGTCTGCACATACCTCCAACACTCTGCTAGAAGTAGTATATTTATAGATTTATTCAATCACTTTTCAGAGCACACTGAGCATATGGGTCAACAGCTAGTGAATTAGCAAGAGAATTATGCTTCAGTATTCTATGGATGTTTCCATACGTTTTGACACATGCCGTCACAGTATTGATTGAGTGTCTGCGGCTCAAAAGAAAGATTTTCTGTCGAGTGCCTTTTTCAAAGGTCATTACATTTAAATTTTTGACATTGCATTCCCATCGGTAACCCACCAAAGTACTTTCTGCACACACATAACTTTAGCTTTTAATTCCAAAGTGTGGAGACAAAAATAACTTTGAATTGGAGTTGTGAGGTCTTAATGTAACAGAAGTGAGTACAGTGTTGAACTTTGCTCTCCGGTGACCACACGTGTTTTAAAGACAACATGTTTTGATGAAGTTGTTCGGGGTGAATTGAAGCTAATGTAAATGAGAGTAAATCAGCCGCCTGACGGACTGGACGGTGGCGGTAATGAGGGAGCTGTGGACTTGATGCTCATAAAACTGTTTACACAGGTTGTGCAGTCGACACTCTGAGTCTTCTGGGATAAATGGGTGTGTTGTAGAGAAACTGCTCTCACGGCCCAGATCCTCAGAGAACCAAAAGATGATTCATGATTTGTGAGATACTGTATTATATTTGGAATACAGGAATGCATTTCATTTTCAATATCTGTCGTGATAACTAAAAACCTGTGAAATGATGGAACATGTACAGCACTTCTTTGAGTAATTAGACAGTGAAATAGCTTTGAGAGAACGTTTGTAGAATTCTCACACTTCATTTTCAACGGCGCAACAAGGAGTGAAAATGGTCGACCCAACTCATGTATCTTTGCTAGATCTTCACGTTTCTAAACTTTGAGGCTTTCTGTTGAGAACATTTTATACTTGTCACAGGAGCAGAGAACATCTGTCATCCTTTTTCCTGCAAAAATGGGGACTTCCCCTGGTCTTGGGATTTAAAAACACCATGACTTAGTGACTTCTTGGCATCTTTGTAATTCTCCTCTCAACAAGAAGCAAGCAAGCTTTAGCACTGTTGCAAATTAGATTGTTTGGTCAACTTATGTTACCAAGGTCAAGAATGAACTGTCAAGCTATTAAGACCAGAAGTCCAACAATTGCTCAGAATGATAATGGGAAGTTTGAGCATCTACAGACAATTGCGCAAATCTGCTGAGGAAGGCTGTGTGATGCTGTAGAAAGCTTGAGTGGAGATTGTTTTTTCTGCAATCTGAGGTGATCTCAGCCCGATTTCATCTCAGTGTACTTGGGTATCCATGGCCAGTTGCGTGCACTGGTGTTTGCTACAGTGTCGGTTTTGTGAATTCACTGGGCATGGCAATGTTTTGTTCAGGAAGAAAATTGCCCTCCAGTAGTTTTGTGCCATTAAACAGTATTTTTACAGCACAGAAGTCCATCAAGAAAAAGGGTTTCTTTCAATTTAAGCAGAAAGATGTGAGCTCCTCCATGTTGTTATCACCTGACTACAGTGGTAATAAGTGTGATTATTAGGAGAGATATTCACTGACTCCTCCCTCCTGCAGGTGATGGCGCTGGCAGAGGCTGCGGAGGAGAACCGTGCGCTGCTGGAGGAGGCGTTTGTCCGCCTGCGGAGCGCCACACACCTGCTGGTGCTGCTGCTGTCGCTGTGGCAGGGCCTGACCCCCGACCAGACAGCCATCCTGGAGGCTACGCTGCTGCCGCTGCTGCAAGACACACCACAGCTGGTACACACACACACACACACACACACACACACACACAGGAGGCCATTAACATGTCAGTGTCTGTCCATCCATCTGCAGACTGCTCAGTAAACACTGCAGCAGCTTAAACACACACTCTGAAAACTTTTAAAATACATTAAGTACTTCTGGTCCCTGAGGAATACACACACACACGCACACACCTACATACACACACGCACACACACACACATACATTCTCAATCACACACTCAGTCTCTGCCACTCAACACTCACCTGTCAGCTCTGCACTAAGAGTTTGTTCTGTGGTACCTGTTTATGATTTAAGCATTAAAGCTGTGTGTGTGTGTGTGTGTGCGTGCATGCGTGCGTGCGTGCGTGCGTGCGTGTGTGTGTGTATGTGTGTGTAATGTGCATATGTGTGTTTAAAAAGATGCTACACACACAGGTGCACACAAGAGGTCAAGGTCACAGTAGGTCTCAGCGTGAGTGGATGACATATAGCTCTTTAATAAGCCTCTGACTCAGACTCTGAGCTTTGCGTGTTTGTGTATTTGTGTGTGAATGTGTGCGTGTGTGTGTGTGTGTGTGTGTGTGTGTGTGTGTGTGTGTGTGTGTGTGTGGGTGCGTGTGTGTGTGTGTGTGTGTAATGTGCATATGTGTGTTTAAAAAGATGCTACACACACAGGTGCACACAAGAGGTCAAGGTCACAGTAGGTCTCAGCGTGAGTGGATGACATATAGCTCTTTAATAAGCCTCTGACTCAGACTCTGAGCTTTGCCTGTTTGTCATAGAGACTCTGAGAGCGTGTACTGTACTTGTGTGCGTGCGTGAATGTGTGTGTGTGTGTGTGTGTGTGTGTGTGGGTATGTGTGTTAGTTTTTCCATAGCTCTGATCAATCCCCTCAACCTCTCATTACCACTAAGTCTATTTCCAGCCTCCTCTGACAGACCCACGTTACACACAAACATCTGTGTCTTCATAAACAGCAGCACATAAAATATCTTTTACAGCGCACACACACACACACACACACACACACACACACACACACAGATTGTCGACAGGAATAGGTTTAGAGGGTCAGTTGATGAGCCTCGGGGGACTGTGTACCAGAGTTTGTGTGTATCAGAGTGTGTGTGTTATTTTAAATGGGATTAATGGCATTAAGTGAATTAGCAGTAATCAGGGTCACGTCCATAACATTTAAAACAAACAGGTGCACTGACGAGCTATTTTCAGAAAACACAACACACGCTCCAACACACACAGCGCCATGACTACACACTGAGAGAGACGGTGAAGCAGTTTGTTTGTTTTTCTTTAATTTATCAGCCCAGTTTTTCCCTTTAAAGGGTCATTCTGACTCATTATAACTCAGAGCTTTTGTTTTGTTTTTTGGTAACATTGTAATCACCAACACAAATCCTGAAATCATCAAAGGTCGGCTGCCAATGTAGTGATTGGTCCTCGTGATGCAGCTGTTTCAATATAACATTTGATACTATTTAAGTTATGAACATAATATTAACCAGTGCTGGCCAGTGCTAGTTTTAAGTTTTAGTCATAGTCAAGCCAAACCGTTCTAGAAACATTATTTTTTTCGATTTAGTTCAGGCCTTTAAACATAATTAACTAATTAACTAATCTTAGAAACAAAACAAAGTTAACAGTACTTTGTGTTAAGTAAAACAGCATGATATGCTCTTGATGTGGACATTGCAGCAGTGTGCATGTGCTCACACATTTAACTCAAAGTATCAATACTGCAGAAAATGAGTACTGAAAGAATTTTGAATATTCAATATCGATATGTATCAATAAATCGATACTTTGACAACACTAATAGTACTCGTGGTGTTAGAGTGGATGTGTCCTGTCACACTGTTCATCTCAGCCTTTGACCTTTCCTGTGACCACACAGGTGAGGTCTGTCCAGGTGAATGCAATTCCTTCTGTGAGTGTCCTTTTTTAGTGGAATAATCTCTGGAATGTCATGGACAAGAATAAAGCCGCAGAGGAAAAGACAGAAGCTGGATTAAAGGAGAGAGAAGGGTTAAAGGGAGGAGGAGGAGGAGGAGGAGGAGGAGGAGGAGGAGGGAGACAGAGAGAGAGGAGAGCGGGAAGAGGAGGAGGAGGACTTAGTTTGATGTTTCTTTATTTTTTATTTTTTTAACATTCATCCTACACTGGATCTTTCACTCTTAATACCCCTACATGTTGACTCACTGAGCCATTGATTCATAAATGAATTAAATCCATCCTCATTCATTTTTAAAATCACATGAGTCATTCTGTCGGCCATCACTCATTTGATTTGTGATATTTTGATTGCATTATCATAGATCTTCGGACAGTGTCTCCTGGTCTGTAAGCAGGCTCAGTGGCTCTTCTTGAAAGATGTCACTGTCATTAACATTTATTCAGTGATTTGGTCTTTGCGTCTTCCACAAGTCTAAAAAAAAGAATTTCAAAACTTGTATACTTTTAATGCACTAGCCAAAGACAAAGATAAGTCAGCAAAAATCAATTTTGTCTCAGGAACACTGTCCTTGATTCCTTAGCTTTGAATGTAACTCGGAATTTGTGGAAATGGTATAAATGAGATGCCCTGGGAAATAAAAATCTCCACATAAGTATTAGCTAGCTAGTTTGCAGGCTAACATATAGGCAGTGGAGTTAGGGTTATTGTTGGCTCCTCAAAATGTCTGCACGTTTTTGGTTTAGAGAGACTGTGGCATTTAAGCTGCAAATGTAAAACTATTAAACGGACAGACAATGTAAGAGGGTCATGTCTCCTTTGTCCTCGGTTGAATTAGGCTTATGGGTAAAAATCAGGAAATCCTGTGACTCAAGACCAGTAAAATCCAGAAAAATGTGCTGTACATACTGCAGTGATTTCTCTGCATCCCGTTAGACACAGACACTCCTCTTTACTGCATGAAACATAGAAATATGTAACAGAAAACCTAATGACCTTAGACCTGTATGTCATCTGTCACATTAGCCAAGATTATGTGATTATCCAGCTGAGGTACAAAGTGCAAAGAACTTAAAAAATTTCAAAAATGTGTGGCAGCCAGTCTGCAAACAAAGTGAGTTTTTTTTCTTCTTCTTCTTCTTCCCAGAAACATGATTTAGATGGGAAGAATTCCTCTGAGAGCAGCTGTATACACTCATTTTATTCTTTATCTGAGGTAAATAGACAGATATGTTTGGAATAAGGAGGTCAGGAAGGAGAAAGGCGAGTTGAAATTCTCCCTGTCTGTGCTAAAAGAGGTGGACTGAGGGAAGAGGAGAAGGAGGAGCGCCAGAGGAAATGCATCTGTGTGGTATCTAACTAAACGTCTCATTTAGTTGCAGCCAACCAGAACACCTCCTCCTCTTCTTGCATTCCTCCTGCGTCTCTTTTTTCTCCTCCCTCTTGGTCCTCCTCCACTCCCACCACCCTCCTCCTCCTCCTCTTCTCTTCCTCCTCTTTTTCCTCACTTTCTCATCATCCTCATCTCTCACTGCTCTTCATTTCTTTTTCATCTTCCCTCCTCCAATCACTCTTCTCCATCTCGTTCCTCACTTCTGCTTCTCATCCTCCTGCATCCCTTTTTATGCTTCACACCATCTCCCTCATCTTTACTTCTCCTTTCTTTGTTTCTCACCCTATTTAAATTTCTCTTCTCTCTCTCTCTACTTCCTATATCCTTTCCTTTGCCCCCTCGTCTCCCTCTGTCTCCCTGGTTTTCTGACTCTTGTTTTTACCTCTCCATGTCTCTTTCTCTCCCCCTTGATTGTCTCCTTTTCTTCCACCTCTACTCCCCTCTTTTTCCATCTTTTGCTTAACCTCCCTCCCTTGTTCCTTGCTCCTCTCTCTCCCTCTTTTGTCTCTTTTTCCATCTGTCAGTCAGCCTTGAACAGAGTTGCTGACGCTGTCTGTCTGCCTGCTATTCTTGCATGACCCCCACATTCTCCCGCCCTCTGTTTACTTTGCCAAAATCCGTCATACAGCCCGCCTCGCGCTGGCTTCCTGCACTCTCAACCAAAAATTTCTATATAGTACCTGAAAATGTTTCTTTAGGCTTGTACCACCGCAGAGCTATTTACAGCGCTGTAAAGAGCATTTTTAGAAATAAGTTCTTTGCAGCAACGAGTAAAATGGTTATCTGAGATTTATGATGATATAAAGAACCATTGAAGAGAGTATGGAATGTTTCCAATCAGCAGAACTGGAGAATTTTTCTCAGAGCCACATAGGCTCATTATTATATTTCAGCAGGTGTTGTTTTATATGTTTTAACCTGTTTGGTTCCATATAACTGGTACCCCAACCAAAGAACTGTACAAGAACTTCCTCTCGACCCAGCCAAGTATCCCAAGGAATACCATCCATATTGGATGATTCCACCCCAAACACTGCTTCCTAACTGGAAGCGATACGAACAAGCAGAAGAGATAACCTGTCCTCCTAACCTGCTCTGTCCATCAGCCAACAGGCTAAGTGATGTATCACTTGTTTGAAAAAAACGCTTGTCCTGGTTGTATTTTTGCAAAAGTGTCATGTACTTGCTACAACTTTTTGTTGTTTTGGACAAAATCGACTGATGTTCTTGATGTTTCTGTGTGATGTTTTTGTTTGACTATAGGGTGGCTTTACCAGATGTCCTCTGTCCAACTTGAGATACTTCTTCATGTCTATAAGCCTCCGTCCCTCAATTTCTGTGTTACTTTGACCCTAAACTATATGGCAAAAATAACACTACACTACATATTGATAATGCACTGAAAGAATGTTTTCATTCCATAATAGAACATCCAATATCAACTATTTAAAGCAGTTGGTAACTTATTGCACAAGTTGAACTAGATTTTGGAAATGCAAGTAGTATGGAATGATGAGGTTATTAAACTCACCTACTGCACTTAAAAATCTCCCTACTTACTGTTTTCTCCATTCAAATCACAGGTTTCTTTACACCGTTTAAGGACTTTGGATTGTCAGTAGGCAAGCATTTACAGTAATTGGTCGTATTTAAAGTTGATTACACCCAGAAGTTGGACAGTGAAATAAAGTGAAACTGTTACATGCGGAACTGTGCCAAATCCAGCTTTTTGGGTATTTTTTTTTAGAAAGAGGGATATACTGATTTGGTCAAGGGAGGTGATCGTGTGGATGATTTTCTCTCTAGAGACTGACTGTACAACATTGTTCTCACAGAGCTGTAACTCCATAACTTGCCTCTCAAATGACTTTCCCAGTCGTGATGAGGATGTCAGGACTGAGGGATTGCTGTCTGAACCTTTACCCGTCTCTTTGGGAGTCCTCCAAGGTTGTGTGCTGGGCCCGGGAACATTTTATCCATGGCCATCCAGTAATGTTGCAATCACACCTGGGATTTCCCCAATGTCGAACCTCATAATGCTAAAGCAGTTCAGACTGTTTAAGGGCAAGACTTAAAAATTAGTTGACTTAGAAATACTTTTAACCATCTATCTATTTCTTCCTCAAAGTGGCAACAGCGAAACCAGAGACGGTGATAGCCATGAGGGCACTTTTATGTGTTAGCAACTTAGCTCAAGGTCTGAGGATGGCGTTTTTTTTTTTAATAAATGACTTACGCGGATAAAAATCTCCTTTTCAAACAAAAGCAAAACATAATCTCACTTTTGTGAAAAACACAGAAACAAAAGACCAATGTAAAACAAAGTTTGTGTCAAGTGATTCTGCTTCTTACAGTCATGCAATGAATGCTGGGTAATGTGTGCAGCTCACTCCCTTACCCCTCAGAGGGTCAATCTCACAGAAGTACACTTGAGTTTTATGGCATTCGGGGTATCCTCGAGGGGGATTAAACAAGAAAACAACTTTTAAAATACGGCAGCTTCGTCAGAGACCCTACATGTCAAGGTAGGTACCCCTCCTGCATCAGTTTTGCACATGCAAGTCTCTGTGGTCAAATTAGCAAGAAGAAATTTGCAATGTCTGGGTAGATTTTTTTAAAGAAGGCACAGAAACTACTTGGTTTAGGTGGTTTGGATTTGGATTCAGATAAGTGCTTTAGTTGTGTAAAGCAACTCGTGTGTTTATTTTTAACTTACTTCTGTTATGTACGTAAGTTAAAAGGAATCAACACTCACTCTTGGTTTCACAAGGGACACAAACCCCTGTCTCCTGGGTAAAAATGTCCTGTTTACAGCTTATTTCGCTGCCCCAAAGTAGCCTGTTAATGCTGCTCAAAACACAGCAATCCTTACTTCGTCTGTCAGGTGTCCTGAACTAATAGCGAGTGTTGTTTATTGACGCGGGCTTTTCACTTTTGAATCACTGGCCAATATTCACAAAACAGAACTCTTCACTCTTTGACTCAGTCCCTCAGCTCTTCAGACAAACTTCTAAAAACTCTCTTGTGAATTAATGCTAAACATTCATGCAAAGAAAGTAGCCTCTTAAATTAGTAGCGAATGCGCTCTGACCCAAAGTCTTCGCTCTTTAAAAAGTGACACATGTTCACCAACAAAGATCAGTGAATAATACAATCCCTCTCTTGTTTCTGGGTACAGGAAACAAACTTCTCTCCAATTTCGGCATTAGTGGGAACTTTGTCTTAATTTATCGCTCTGGCCTCGGTCCAAACCCGCTCCGCTCCACCTTTCTTTGCTTCCTTTCTTCTCGTTCGGGAGGATGAATGTCTGCAGTTTAGGTCTAAAGACATTTAATTTTCCTCCGCAGCATGTGGAACGTATGTGTCAGCGTGTGCGCGTGCATGAGCGTGCCAAGTTTCCACAGAAACCTGCAGTTATGTTGTTCCAAGTATTTGATAACCCGGTGAGGTATTGTGGTAAGAATAGGTCACCCACCTCCCATCTCTCCTCCTCCTCTTCCTCCTACTCCTCCTCCTCTCTCATTTTCTCTCCATCCAGACTCTTTTTTTTTTCCACTCCTCCACCGTTTTCTCATTCCTCTGTTTTTATCTCGGCTCATCCTCCGTCTTTCCACTCGTCTTTTTTCGTCTTTAATATCTGCCTTCCTCTCTATCATCATCTCATCTCCTTGACCTTCTGCACCCCCCCTCCATTCTCTCTCTCTCTCTCTCTCTCTGTCTCTGTCTGTGTCTCTCTGTCATCATCATTACAGGGTTGATTACCTGTCATTATGGCTCATTAGGGGCCTATCAGCGTGGCGGCAGGCAGGGGGAGGAGAGGGTGCGGGGTAAGCGAAAAGGGGAGGGTGGGAGGATACCTGTCAACACACCCTCTGTCTGTCTGTGTGTGTGTGTGTGTGTGTCTGTGTGTGATCAGAGATGTCCAGACCAGATATCTCGACCATCTCAGAGACGACAGAGAGGGAGAGAGAGTAGCAAAAGACATGTTTCTCATCCCCACAGTACCTTTTATTACCTCTCTGTGTGTGTGTTTTAATATATGTGTGTGTTCCCTCCTTTCGATTCGACGTGTTTTATTATTTTGTTGCTCTTTAGTAAAAGTCAAGAGCGTCGTTAAAGCATCGAGATTTAAGGTCAATGATTGATCATTAAATCTTCTCTGTCTCCTCCTCTTCCCCATCTTCCCTCTCCCTCCTTTCCTTTTTCTATTACAAAAGAGCAACAATGCTGCAACTCAACTCCTAACTGGTGCTGAGAAATGTGACCATATTACGCTTTGTATCTTCTTTACATTGGCTACCCGTGTCTTCTAGAATTTTAAAATACTTTTAATGGTTGTGTCTAGACGGGATCCTTTGATTTGTGAAACTTTCACAAGATTCGAATGTGCTGTATCTTCATTGTGCACAACTTTCCTCAGGCTGTAGGCACATCCCAAGTCTCTTATTGCACTCCACCATAAAAACAATAGTTATTTATTCATCTATTTATATAATATTTGTTTTGTTAGGTGCATAGAGGGGCTACAACTAGCATTTTGTTAGGAAACCAGTAATTCAGACATAGACGATGACGATAAAAATTAGTCTTGGTGTCATCTTTGTACGACTGTAAATATTCCTGGGATGAATTTGGGAATATTATATTTACAAGTGGTTCACGGAGCGTCTCCTGGTATATCCAACATTGCTGAGTCAATTGCACATGCACAAGTTTTGCAAAACTATACCAGTCATGCCGAATTAATGTCCCTCTTTTAAATCACTTCTCAAAACACACTTACATACATTTAAACAACAAGTTGCTTTAAATCCTTGATTCTAATATCTTTGTTTTATTTTTGTTATTGTTCATTTACTTTTTGTCTGTCTGTTTTATTAATTTATTGTTTTTCTTTGCTTGTATTTGTAATTGTTCCTCCTCATCAATATTATTATTCCTCCTCCTACACATTTTCTCCCCTTTGGACTCCTCTTTATTTTAATTTTCATCAAATTCATCTCACCCATCGCTTCATGCAACAGAGTGCAACGCTGTTTTGTATTTTATTTGAAAAACTGCCACAAACAAGATAAAAACAGGAAATCTCTCTACCTTTTCCCTTTTTCCACTGCTTACATATCTCTTTCTCCTCCTTCTTCCTTCTAGCTTTCCCTTATCCTTTTTTCTTCCTCCATTTCACTAGTTTTTTCCCACATTTTACCCAAGTTAAACTCAACACAATCATATGTTATCATGTGGACATTTGAACTGTGTCTCTTGTATTCTCAGTCCTCCTTGTCTTGTCTCCTCAGGGCTGGGAGGAGAGCTGTGACGCTGCCGTCTCTCACCTCCTGCGGACCTGTCTTTCGCGGAGCCCCAAGGACCAGGCCACGTCTCTGGCCCAGACGGGCGGCCCCGTGCTGGGCCTCCCCCGCGACACCGCCCGCCTCAAGAAGCACATCACCCTGCTGTGCGATCGCATCGGCAAGGGAGGCCGTCTCACGCTGGCCTCTGAGGCCAACGTCCAGGTCCCCGTCCAGGTCCAGAGCCTGGCGGCTCCCGGTGAGTCAGGGAGGGGGAGGAGAAGGGAAAGAGGGAGGTGAGGGTGGAGAGGGATGAGATAGCCCATACGAAGTGGGAGGTTGGAAAATGAGGTGAGCTTAGCTGACCTGATACAACACAGCTGGTCTGTCTGTGTGCTTCATCTGCA
>JAJHUR010083775.1:0-15351 GCA_027495735.1 Lutjanus campechanus | reverse complement strand
CTCAGCTACGTGCACCGCTCTCAGCCTCTGTGGAAGAAGAGTCCCTTCAGCAATACCTGGTGGTGTCTCACCGTACCTGTGGTGTAAGTCATCATCTGCTCTTGATGCTGTCTGAAGTTACACTTAACTGGCACAGTCTTCATCTGCGCTTATATATCATATCCTTTAGATTACTACAGCTGTCTTCATTTCTTGCTTAAACGTCACTTTCACATTCCTGTGAACTCAGTGAGCCAGAACCAGTTTTAGCATCTTCCTACTGGTTACCAGACAAAGAGGCCCAGCTGTCTCCAGCTTTACCAGTGTTTTCATTGGATATTTTTGAGGCAAGGGCTGGAAAACATGCACAACATGCAGAATATACTCAGTTTGCTTAAATTACAGAGTCATGATTTGACAGATGAAAGTGTCCACAGGAATTTTAGCAGACTGTACCATCTTTCTGTGCACGTTTTAGTCAAAAACAGGCTTGGAGAGTAATGAGATTATGTAATCTGGATACAAGAAAGATAACTGTATTCCATTATAGTTACAGATAAAAAAGACTATCAGATACATTTAGTAAAAATGTGGATTACAGTTTTAAACTAAAGAACGATATCCTACCATGCAGAGTGCACACACAGCTGTCAATTCATTATCATGACCTCTAGTGAAAAAATGGGTGGAAATTTCACCACTTTTGTCTTTAAATCAATCAGTCAGTCAATACATTGTGCAAAACAAAGTAAGAAACCAACTATTAAATGAATCTGCATCAATTCTGGTAATTGATTAATCATTTTGAGTCAGTTTTAATAAAAAAGTCAAATTTCACTGATTCCAGTTTAACTGTGAATATTTTCTGGTTTCTTTACTCCTCTCTGACACTAAACTGAATATTCATGAGTTGTTGACAAAACAAGACATTTGAGGACGTCATCTTGAGCTTTGATCTACAGTTTTGACCATTTTCTGACATTTTGAAACCAACAACTAATAATTGATTAATTTTTAAAAAATTGACAGATGAATTTATTATGAAAATAATTGGTAGTTGCAGCCCTAATTGATATCTTAAAAGTATTCAGTATGTTTATCCAGCCTTAAGTGTAGCCCATCCCTGCTCTTCATCGTTTCAGTCAGCTGTGCTGATGCAGCAGGGAGGCAGAGACAGACGACTCCGACAAGCAACTTGAACCTGGCTCAACTTTTTCTGCAACTCAATGCAATATCATGTGTCAACACTGTGTTTGCCAAACAAAGCTGACATTCCTTCTAGAATACTTTGTAACATGACCAGCACAATTCTACTGATTACCTCAAAGTTGTCGAAACAGAAGATAAAATAATTGTGACCAAGATAACTTTCCAGAGTTGTAAAATCCTGTCTCATAGTCTCTTTTGTTTGGTTACATGTTGGAGTAGTCTTGTGAGCCTTAACCCTCCCTCCCTCTCCTCTCTCCTCCAGTCTGCTCAGCCAGATAGTTCAGGCCACAGTGGATTACCAGTTGTGGCGTGACCAGGGCAGCCTGCTGACCTTTAACTTGGGTGACATACCACTGCTGGCCTGGCTCGTGGTCTCTGTGTCCCCGCTGCTGGTGGTGGTGGTCAACGAAGTGGTGAAGCTGCACGAGATTCGGTAAGAAAGCAGACACAGGAGGAGATGAAGAAGACAAAGAAAGCAGTCAGAATAGTGATGGAAAAAAAGGATTAAAAGAGGAATGTTGCAAATGGGTTGACTCGAGGGAGATTCTTTAGCAACAAATAACAGAAAGACACAGACGTCATAGATAAATCTTGCAAAAGAAGCAGCTGGGAGCAGTGTGGATTATTAAGGATTATTCAGTGATCACATCAGTCTTTGATCTTCTCTCATCATGCAGGATGGGAATGTGTTGTAAAGCTGGAAACAACGCAGCAGATTGTGTCCCCGTCTCCATAGTGAGCTCTGATTTGATCTCTTCTGTCCACTGCAGGGTGCGAGTCCGCTACCAGAAGAGGCAGAAGCTGCAGTTCGAGACAAAGCTGGGCATGAACTCTCCGTTCTGAGGACATTTGTGCAGTGGCAGTACTGGGAACCAGTCTGTCAGTTCTGGAAACCAGGGAAGGGCAGGGCACAAACACTGCAGAGCCCAACAGCACTGATATCAGCCAAATGTCACGGTGGGGGCTTTACGAAACAAACGTCGAAGCTCCCGGCTCTGTTTTCTTGAAACAGTTGATCTTCTATCGGTTATCTGAAGGGCACGGAAAGTTCCAAAGCATTCATTTCCACTGAATAGAAAAGAGCCAAAAATAGGCAACTATTTATTGTCTGGTTTTAGTTTTAAAGGCATGAGGAATGTTTTCTGAAGAGGTTTTACGCTTCCTCACTATCACCTCTGTTCTCCGTCTCTGAGAGACTTGTGCATGGTCGCTCTCACCTCCAGGAATGCTCCAGGTCCCAAACAGTCCACCGAAAGCTGCTTCACTTACAGAGGATGTTTTTGTGGAGTTCATTTGAACGTTACCCAATGAGACGCACTGAACTGTGTCACATCGTTACACCAGTCCAGCCTTCATTCACTTTAACACAATATCAGTGTGTCTTCATTAAAAGGAAAAACACAGAAAAGAAAAGGCAGTGAGTGAATATGGAGCCCCAAGTGTTCAATGTTAAAAAAATACAATTACAATTATACTAATTTGTGAAATGATTGAAGAAATTTCTCTCATAATGGCAACACTTTTACTTCATGATGCCACGTTTCATGACAGTGGTGTTGTCACCACCTACTCACCCTTCACCCAGTCACACACCGCTCTGCCTCTTAAGCTAACAAGCTCAACAACTCCTACCAGATTTAGCCAGTTAGCTCCTGTTAGCTGCAGCAACACTAATGTCAAAATAATTGTGAATCAGCTATTTAGCTGCTGCACATGCTGCTACTTACCTAGCAGGCTAACTAGCTTGTAGCTGTGATTGTGAGCTTGGTTCATCACTCAGCATCAAGTTGAATGTGTTAGCAGAAGCAGCTAACATTAGCTGGTTAGTTCAGAATTCCTCACAGAGAGTATTTCCTCTGTGCTCGCTCAAACCACCAGGACTAACCTAACAGTGTATCTCAACTTTGATGCTAATTAACAATCTAAGCTCACAAGGCCTCAGCTTATCCGGTTGTCCAGCCAGGTAGCATTAGTAGCATTGTTAAGGCTAAAAAGTTAAAAGAGGTTAAGTTGCTGTCGCATCTAGTTGGTTTATTCAGAATTACTTTAGCATTGGTGTTGCTCTAGCTAACAGGAGCTGAATAGCTACATTTGGTAGCGTTCTGGCTTAAAGTTCCTGTAGCCTCTCTCTGCTGCCTCATATCACTCCACTAAGCCCCTCCCACCACACTCATTTTGCTGGGCTTGAAGCAGAATGTCAAGTTTGTCAACCATTGTAACTAACTAGCAAACTAGCATCTTTTCTACTCAGCTAGTCAGACTCAGAGGTAAGAAATGACCCTTGCTTGTTTGACTTTTTTTTATTTCAGAAATTGCTGGTTCATTTAAATATTATATACAAGTGTTGAATATTGAAGACTTTGGGGCTCCATGTGTAACAGGGTGTTTGGTCATTGCTTGACATCTACAGAACAGGGTGGAACTCTACCTCTGAGGAAAATGTGACAGAAGCTTCTCGAAGCTTTCTCTCTGAACCTTTGAGCCACATTTCAATCTTCACTGTGGTTGCCTGCAAGACAAAGTTCTCTATTATTTTATTGTGTTTTGCAACAACTGTTCTGTGTTGTTACTCAATTCCTGAGCTTAGCCGAGGTCAGACCTGCTGTAACACAAGGAATGAAGATTAAGGATTGAATGGGATCTACAAACAGCTAGACACACACTGTACACACATGTATCCAAGTGAAGAATGTGCTGCTTTGAACCCGAAGTGGCTGTGCAGTGATCTCAGCGAGTCCCTCCCTGAGCGAGCGATAGATTCACTGAACATATAATGTTTATTCTCTGAAAGGTGCTTCATATCATTCAGTTGCCTTCCTCCTCAGCCTGTCTGCCTGTTTCAGCTCTCAACACCTCCACAGACAGGAGCTCAGGATGTTTTGCTTTTAAAGAATGAAAAGTTAAGTAGGTTTCATCTGCGAATTTGTAACGATTATCCTAGATTTCATATTTGATCTGCTGACCAGCATGTTCCAGAAATCGTCTTGGAGTGTCCCCGTTACTCTGTCGTGTTCTGGCCTTTTAATTCCTCCCAGCAGCAGACGTCTGTATCACTGCTGGTCTGTTGCACTTAGACCAGCTTTCTGTGTGGTGCTGTCATCATTTCACACATGATTTTAATATTGCTTCTGTGTACAAGTGGGATAATGGTATTTACTGGCGATACGTTAACTTCAGAGCTAAATACCACGCTTTTATGTCGCTTCTAAAAATTTCTTGTTTTTACACAAATCTGAACCAATGAAAGTCAGTCTGCTGGATTAACTGCCAGGAGGTCCCCGGGAAAACATGAGCTGAAGGGCCCCAAGTGATGAGTTTCTCATTTTAGTTTCCAGAAATGTATTTATCCCAAAATATTGATATTGTGATATAAAATTATATATACTGTAATATAGTTTTTTTTTTCTTTTTTTGAGACATTTTTATTTATGTGGGAATCAAGTCATATTTACATATTACATGTTGCCATGTTTACTCCGGTTTTAAAATCTTTTGCTCTGAGAGAAAAACAGCAGGTGTCATTAGCACCCAGGTGTCGGTAGCCAACAACGCTATTTGCACCCAAGTTCAAATAGCCAATGTGGATATTTACACCCAGGTGTATATAACTGAGCATGGCAGACACAAGTACCCAGGTCTCCACAGCCAACAGTGCTATTGGCACACAGAGTGTAGATAGCCACAGGCAGAGACAAACCAGTGATCTGTGCTATTTGCATCCAAGGTGGAATAGCCAATATGGCTATTTACATCTTTTCCTAAACCTAATCAAACTGTGAATAAAAACTGAAAAAAAAAGATAAACAACCCCCACCCCCCACTGAAAATAATAAGTCAACTAAGCACATTGTGTGACACAATCAAATGTCCTGACTTTTAGGGTCAGGACTCCCCAGTCTCCCAGGACAGAGTGTTTAACCCAATCATCCTCCTTTTTATATCGACTCTGTTGCTCTTTATAGCTAAACATGGGGCCTGGGTGCAAGTAGCCGAATAGATGCAGTTTGACTGTTGTCACCTGGGTACAAATAGACGCTGGGAAGACAGAACTGTGATAGAGGTTTTTATCCATATCGCCCGCCTCTATTCTAAACAAGTTTGCCGACAATCAGATGACACAAGCTGATGGACACTGTGAATCTTGGGCTTTCTGGGACCCTGAAGTTCTGAGGCCTGTTGGTAATCCAGCCTCGATTCTTGTCCACTTGTAGTCTTAATCTAAAGATGGCATCAAACATGGCATCTGGGGTGTAACCTTTGATACGTAGCCACTATCGAGGACACTGAGGTCAAACATGGTGTCTCTTGTTTATTTTACAGGCTGATTCCAGACTCTGTATATTTAAATCTTACTGCTTTTAGGCCAACGATAACTAAATGAATGAATAATTCAACAGTTCCCCACCAGAACTGAATCTGGCAGCGTGGTTATAAAACCCAAATCCTAATGCTATTTGCGACATAGATTTTAAAAGCAGTATAAATGCACAGCTAACTGTGGAAGCCAATTTCCACCAATGTGATTAAAAACATCCTTTAGAAACTTTCTCAAAATAATGACTTAGTGTCATTTTTTAATAAGGTTTCTCATTATTTTAAGATTCTAACTCATTATTTTGAGAAACTTTCACATTAAAATGACTTTACTGGATCTTTTTTGCACCACATTGGCAGAAATTGGCTCCTATAATATAGTGTGGTTAACTGAATAGAAAGAAGAGAAAAAATTCAAAAATGTACAATATTTTAACAACTTTATTTTTAGTGGTGGGGTGGGGGACTTGGACCCTTGACCTCAGTATCTTTAATATCTTGGCTACGGCCCTGTTTAACCTGTGCTTGCTTTTATATGTGCCTGTTTTAGTTCATAGCCGCAAACGTTCTTTTAAGTTCCACATTTAAAGCGGGGGTGTATGTGAAGAAAAGCACAGTGCTGTTCTCTGCTTCTTGTCGGGATGGACGGAACAAACGGGATGAAACTACTGAAGATGATTCTAGAACAAACATCACAATGCAAGAAAACACGAGTGATTTTTATTTTGAGTTGGCCCTGTTTTCTACCTTGTTTGACATCATATGAACTATGCTGCATGAATATGATCCAGTGAATGCTCTGTCTTGATCAAATGTACATGTTCTCTATAGTTCTGCTGTTTAGTTCACAACACAAACGGACTCAATCAAGCATGGACTTCATACTGTATGTTAGCAGGCCTCTGGTGATGCTCGGCGTTTTGATAACATTACCACACACACACACAAACACACAAACACACATGCTTGGAGCTGAAGCCTCTGCCAGTTGATTTCTAGGGTGGGGGTGGGGGTGGGAGGGGTGATGGACTATGATATAGTTGTTCACAAGATACATAAATGTATATTTTGTATTTTTTAAAGCGTCTATGTTCAGGACTTTTGACAAATTTGTTTGTGTATTGATTATGTCATGTTAATAAATATGCTCTTTTATTTATGAGACTGTTGTGTTCAAATATTGTCGCGCACAAACAATCGATCCGGAGCGTAACAGGAGGATGAGTGTGGGCGAATGGAACAAAAACACATTTATCACTTTGGTTAAAAAGGGACACAATTGTGTTTTCATAATACACAGGCACACAGGAGGGTCTGATTTCAATTCTATTTTTATTTGACCTCCAGACTTCCTTCCATTGGTACCAGACATGTCATGCTAGCTTGTTGGGAAGGTGACTAAACAATACTCCATTAGACTAAATTTCGGTGAGTGAAAGGGCTCCCTAAAACTTCATGCTAATCCAGTTTGTGGCAAAACCCGTGCAGTCTAAATGTCTTATTTTGGCCTGTACTAGTTGAATATTTCTGGATACTGGGGTCCCTAAGCAGTATTAGAATTGCATAAACTGGGTCTAACTGGAAAGATGTCACTCCTGTGGATTCAGTGAGATGATGTTAGTCTCCATAGTAACCATTCCAGTGTAGTGAGACTTGACCTCCCTGTATAAAATGACCTATAGTGTCCTTTAGGATAATCACAGCGTCATGAACCTTCACCGCCACAAACTAGAGACCTGGAGCATCCAGAGGATGGATGGCTTTCATAGCTATACTGACAGTGTGGGGTTCTCTGAGCAATCCCCAGAACAAAAGTGCGTACCATCTATTGCTTAAAAATTTAATTCTCACAGAAATCTCCAAAATGTCAAAGGTTTTGATCACAAACGACAGCATTAATTTTTCTGTGGTGTTCCTCAAGGTCTTGCTGTCTTAATGTGCTATTTTATGACTTTTGACCATTTTTTTTAAATCAGTTCTCAAGTGGTCCAAATCAACTGCTGAGACATAATAGAACATATGAATGACCATCATGTTTTACATCATAATGCTCTAAGCCCTTACACACTCTGAACTTTCAAAATGTGAACAGGCACCTAAAGACAAATTGTTTATTCCAGATTTATGACGAGTCAAACTTGACACACAGTGCTGCGCTGCATCTCAAATTAATCTTCAGGTTCCAGCTTTCAGATGATGTGTACCACTTCTATGTGGCATTTACTCTTGTCCTGCCAGCTCCCCTAAATATCCCCTGCCGCCCCCTCTGAAAAGGAGAAATGAGTCTGTGTAGGGAGGGTGAGAGTCTGTCTCATGTGAGTCCCCCAAATTTATTTAAGTGTGATCATAAATTTCCAGAGTTTGCATGTAGAAAACTTAAAAAATATTTAAGTTGAGTTCTATTTATTCTGAAAATGGTTTGACAGTTGTGATCCTTACAATTTATTCACAAATCGTATGCATTTTAAATCTTTTTTATTTATCTACAGTTGTCACTTGTATTAAGATGTATTTCTTTCAATTTTTGATGCCATAACTGTTTAGTGTGGAATAAATGTGCATAAGAAAGGGTGTAAATACAAACCAGTCATAGCCAGTGGTGGAAAGACTTTAGACTCTTGACTTAAATAAAATAGCAAAATACTTTGTTACAAGCATTTAAAACCCTTCTCAAGTAATTCTCTAAGTAAGTACTAAAAGTAAAAGTAGTCATTATGCAGAATGGTCCATTTCAGTATCATATATTATAATTATTGATCGTGTTTGTTGCTTCAATGTTACAGCTGGTAAAGGTGGGAATCATTTTAATACTTACTACATATTGCTGAGTAGCTCAATTTATAATGATATATCAGAATTTATTTATTTATTCATACTTTGCATTAAATTTGCAAAGTAACTAAAGCTTTAAAATGCATGTAGTGGAGTAAAAGTACAATATTTCCCTTCAAATTATAGTGGAGTAGAAGCAGAAGGTAACATAACATGGGCGTACTCAAGTAAAGTACATGTTTCTCAAAACTGTACTTAAGTACAGCACATGAGTAAATGTACTTAGTTACTTTGCACCACTGCCCTCCGGGTTGTTTGGGTCCCACGCGTGATTTGCTGAACAAGTTGCCAACAGAGCATCAGCTGCTGACACAAGTGTCAAGTTACAAGAATAAAACAAAAGACTTCCGCTTGACCTTTCAAAGTAAGTGTAGCTGCGGTCACGTTTCTGGTTCTCTCATGTCAACGTGAACTGCTCAGGGAGGAGTCTGTTCTGTGACAGTAGACACATTGCGGTTTCACACCGGTACCAGTCACACACACACATGTGTTTTAATTCTATTTGAAAAGTTTCCGGTGCCCTCACCGCCTTCTCCAGCGAACTTGACAGGTGTCGCAGGCAGGGTCGATTCAAACGAGAGCGAGGGTCTGTCGGTCTGTCTGTAAGTGTCACACATTCTGTCATGTATTAACTGTTCATTGTGAATGACGGTAGACCTTGAAAACGTAAAAAGGCTGTATTATCAGGGTATGTTCGCGTGCTGAGGGCGTTTGGTGACGTTTTTTCTAAATGTCTGACTTGCCTGCATGTGTGAGCCAGCAGCTAGCTACAGTAATGCTAGCTTGGCTAGCTCAGAGGAGAAAGTGTGTTTGCGGTCGTTTTGACAGCTCGTCAGAAATGCAAAATATATTCTGGTCATTTTGGAGGTCATAATGACTCGCGGTTTAGTGTTGACAACATAACTGGTCGAGTATGAATGAAATAGAGGAAAAAGCCAAGGTTATCTTTACAGTCGCCTAGATAATTCCTTGGATTTGAGAGTCGTGACGCCAAACTCCGTTTAAAAATCTGAAAATTTAAAGTTGCTTACCATATGCCCAAATATGGCTTATTGGCATAACGTTTACGTGACTATACGTATTTGTAGTTTAATTTCGGCTCGGCTAAAATAATGTGCATCAAGTATTCAGCTTTTCTTACCAAAACACAACGTGTTAACGGTACCAAGCAGCATAACCAATTATTTTATACTGTTTTATTCGATACAAATTACTATTTGACGGACCTATTGAATGCCGAAATTATCTAAATACCTTCAAATTTTCAGAAAAGTTTTAATTTATGTTTTATAGATATGTGTGTGTCTTCAATTAAGAAACACCGCTTAAAACGGACATTTTTAAAAGGAGGATCTCTAGAGAAAAACATAACTGGGCTGCAGCCTACACGCAGTATGCAGACAAGATCCACTTTTGCAAAATTCATGTAGAGCTGCAACAATGAATTATTAGTTGCCAACTAGTAAATTAATCACCATATATTTTGACAATCGATTAAATGATTTTAAGAATAAGAGTCAAAATTCACTGATTCCGGCTTTTTAAATGTGAATATTTTCTGGTTTCCTTTAGGGCTGCTCCTAACGATTATTTTCATAGTTGATTAATCGGTTAATTATTTTCTCATTTCTCTTTTTTCTCATTTTATAATAATGGTGAAAATGTTTATCAGTGTTTCCCAAAGCCTTAGATGATTTCCCCAAATGTCTTGTTTTACTTTCAACCCAGAGATAGTCAGTTTACTGTCATAAAGAAGTAAAGAAACCAAAAAATATTCACATTTAAGGAGCTGATATAAAAGAATTCATGATTTTTGTTTGGAAATTACTCAAACCAATTAATCAATTATCAAAATAGAAACAAGAACCACAAATCGAAAAAATACTAGAAGGATAAATCGACAGTTAAAATAAACGCTAGTTGCAGCCCTACCTCTACGGTGATTTCACTAAATTCTCTCCACATAATGACATCAAAATGCAATGTGACTGACCAGTTGCTGTCATGCTGAAACTTTCTTCCCCTTCTACCTGTCTGTCAGTAGTCTCGAACTCGGATGTAATCAAAAAAACCGAGCCGGGATCGGAGAAGATTTGTGTCTTATTGTCACGATTCTTCCGAGATGGACGTTGGAGTGTCCAAGTCCCATGTGTTTCTCAACTACAGCCCCAGAGCCCTCTTCTCCCAGTGAGACACGCATCTGCATGGTGGTGCCGTGTGCTCCTCGGCCCTGCGTGGCCCCGATACTCTTCACTGTTGGCTTACCTCCAGTGCATTCTGTTTTCTGTGTGTGAGCTGTAGTTTGAGCAGTGTGACGTTCAAAGACTCAGAAAGAATTGGATGCAAGCGTTCAGTGATTAATGGAATGGCTGGAGGTCGCCCAACTACAGTAAATAGTATTCAGTGTGTGCAGCAGCAGCAGCTTTCAGTGCAGTCAGGTCAGTCAGGGCCGCTGCAGTTTGGCTTGGTGCATTTCTAAGAAGCGCAGTGCTGTGTGTGTGTGTGTGTGTGTGTGTACAGTAAATACACTAAATGTTTCATCATTTAGGGGATGATATTGTGTGTATGTGACTGCTTGTGCACGGCGAATGATTTTGGCACATGATGTAGTCTGAGATTGTGAAAGGCTACATCGTAAGAATCTCCTGCAGTGGTTCTCAAAGTGGGGTCTTGGGACCTCCAGGGGTCCTTTGAGGACCCCCTGTGAGGTCCCTAACAAAAACAAGGAACATGGAAGTTACAGAATCACTACTGGGACAATGAGTTTCACTCTCGCCAACTATCATGTATTTGAGAACACAATCTCACCACAGTGTCCATTTACAACCCTGATTCCAGATGTGTTAAAATGCTGTGGAAACTCTAAATAAAAACAGAATGCAATGATTTGCACTTCCTTTGCAAGTAAACACTTACAAAAAGTTGCAACGGGGCACCAAAAGACTGTGAAACTTGTGAAATGTTCAGAAAACACCTGTTTGAAATATTTCACAGGTAAACAGGTTAATTGATAACAGGTGATGGTATCATAATTGGTATGAAAGGGGCGTCCTCGAACGGCAAGAATGGATGTAGTGAAGTTCTCCACTTAGTGAAAAACCGTGCAGGCAAATAGTCCAATACTTAAAGGACATTTGTCAGTCTCAGTGAATTTAGGGATTTCACCACCTACAATCCATAATATTAAAACATTCAGAGAATCCAGAGAAATCTCTGCATGTAAGCGGCAGGGCTGAAAACCAACATTGTATGCCCATTAAGCTTTACTCCTCAGGCAGCACTGCATTGAAAACTGCATTAAAAGCTCAGATAATGATATAAAGGATACTACATGGGCTCAGGAACACTTTGGAAAACCTTTGTCAGTAAACACAGTTTGTCACTGCATCTACAAATGCAAGTTAAGACTCTACCATGCAAAGAGAAAAACATATATCAACAACATCCAGAAACACTGCAGACTTCTCTGGACCCGAGCTCATCTGAGATGGGCTGAGGCAAAGTGGAAAAGTGCGCTGTGGTCTGACGAGTCCACATTTCAGATTGTTTTAACAAATCATGGACATCATGTCCTCCTGGCTAAAGAGGGAAAGGACCATAACTTCAAAAGCCAGCAGTGTTAGTGCCCATGGCATCATGGGTAACTGTCACATCTGTGAGGGCCCCTTTAATGCTGAAAGGTACATACAGGTTCTGGAGCAACACATGCTGCCATCCAGACGACGTCTTTTTCAGAGACGTCCCTGCTTATTTCAGCGAGACGATGCCAAGAAACATTGTGCACGTGTTCCAACAGTGTGTCTTCATAGTAAAAGAGTTCAAGTACTAAACTGACCTGCCTGCAGTCCAGACCTGTCTCCCATTGAAAATGTGTGGTGCATTATGAAGCACAAAATACGACAGCAGAGACCAAACAGGACTGTTGAGCACCTGAAGTCGTATATCAAGCAAGAATGAGAAAGAATTTCACTTTCAGAAGTTAGTGCCCTCAGTTCACAAACACTGACTGAGTTTTGTATCACAGTGGTAAACATGCCCCTGTCCCAACTTTTTTTTGTATGTCTTCAAATGCATCAAATTCTGAATGAATGTATATATTTTTTAAAAAGTTTATCAGTTTAAACAGTACTGTATTTTTTTTTACTATATCCAATTGAAAATAGATCAAAAAGGATTTGCAAATCACTGTGCTGTTTTTATTTACAGTGTCCCAGCCTTTTTTGTTATCAGGGTTGTAGCTGCTGTTGTGTAGCTTTCAATCATATCCCATGATCTTCATCAGCAGATGCTGTTTCCAAAATCAACAATGAACTTTGACACCCAATGCAACATTCTGAGAAGTGCTCTGACAAAATTGAGTATTCACACAGATTCTGGGCAAACTCCATCTGCTGATCAAAACCATGTGATATGATGGAAAGCCCCAGAACTGTGGGCCACTGGGTGAAACTGTTTATCAGATGCTGTTTTCAAGGTCAAGAACTAATTTTGAACTTTATGATCAAGTTTGACAAAAAATCTCAAGTTTCTTGAGTTAAGATTTTTTTTTTTTTGGTCAAACTATTGTTCCTAATGACAAGGATGAACTCTCTCACCAACCATCATCAATCTAGTGTTGTTACCAAGACAATTAGTCTGCACAATTCAGTTGACAGTTGTATGAGATAATTAAAAAGCATCTTGTTAGTAAATGTCAGTGGGACAGAATCTAATCGGTTGGGATGTAAAATGAAAATGTTTGAGAACACCTGATCTGTATTGAATTCAGGCTGGCTGATGCTTTGAGTTTTGTGCTGCATGACCGTACAGTCGCCCGTCGAGCCGACAAAACACTGAGGATTGTACATGACACCAGCTTATACATTCTGACTGCAGTGACAATCATTTTCACATTGTGCAACAGCGATAACAGAGTGTTGTGAAGACACGGACAGGAGGTAACACAGAGGGACTGAACACAGAAGGAAAATGTGCAGGAACTTCCACGACCACAGGAAACAGTCACAGGCGTGTCACTGCCAGTGGATGGAGACTTATGTCATGTCTGTGTTTAGGTGGAGCATCCCGCTGGGTGCACAGCGTCTCATGGATGCGGTGAAGGAGGGTCACAAGAGCACTATGAGCTCTGGCAAAATGGTTGCTCTGGCTGCAGGGCTCTCGGTCGGGGCCACAGTGGGCTACATCGTCTATCGTCACATCAGCAGCACCAACAACTGTGAGTATCAGCTGCTGAAGGCTTATCTGCTTCTGTCTGCAGCCATTCTGCTAACACTTTCTGTGGAAGTCATGTCTATAATGTTTAACATAATGTTTTTATAAGGCTTTATAAAACTTATAAATATCTATAGTCATGCATATGACAACTTTTAACAAGGTTTATAAAGTATTATAAGTGGTGGACAATGTCTTAATTCATCATTCATGATGCTTTATGCTAAAGTGACAGCAGTGTTTGATAGAAGAATCTGAGCCCTGGGTTACAGAACACATTGTAACACGTTATAACTACCTTAAGTTTAGGCAGTTATAAAGACTGCTGTAATGTGTCATAACAGATTATATAAACAGATTGTAAATTTTGTTTCTGAAATGGAATAATGTCTTAAATTAATAATTCTCTATAGTATGACTTTGCGACAGCACTTTGAAAAGGCATGAGCAAAATTCTGATGTTTATGAGACATTATTACACTCCAGAAACTTGTAATCTGTAATGATACATTAGAGCAGTTCTCTGTTTGTCTTATACCATACCTTTAGACACTTCTAACGGGCTGTATGAGCCAGGACTCAGATTCTTTTTTCAAACACTGTTTTTGGCTTTTGGCATGGAACTATGAAGCATTATGAATGCTGGACTTCGAATACATTCTGTCTGCTGCTTATAATAGTTTATAAACCTGTTATAAATTCAGTTGTCATGCATGATTTTAAGTGTTTGTCTTATACACATCATATAATAGCAAATAACCTTATACAGTGCTGTCGCAAAGTCATGCCATAACATGTTATTGATGTTTATAAGACATTATTCCATTTCAGAAACCTGGAATTTATAATCTGTAACAGGTTAAAGTCATGGTAGGTATAATAGTCCCTCCAGGGCTTTTGGGGGGATTGTGGCCTAAAACGCCTGATTTCACAGCAACACTTCTAAAAAATTGCGATGCTTGTTACAGTTTTTCTTTCAGGTGTTTTTTGTAAAGAAATTGCAGGAACAAGTGAACTTTGTAAAAAAAAAAAGAAAGAAAAAGAAAGAAAAGTTGTGATTTTTAAATTATTTTTATAGTGTTTTTTGTTTAATTCATTAAAATTCAAAGGCAACTTGTTCCAGAGGAAATAAAACTACACTCTGTTCTTAGTGTTCTGTCTAACCTTATGAAAAAGGATCAGGATTACAAAAATTCTAACAAAGTATGTTTTAAACGTAAATGAAGAAGGTCACTTGGGAGGGTATTCCACAAAGAACCAAAATCTTTTTGGAGCTCAAATTCAAAACCAGCACGAAATTTAAAAAAAATATATAAGTGCACAGAGCATTCATAAATGTTAACAATGATAAACATCTTCAGTACCCGTGATAAAGTAAAAATACAACAAAAGAGTACATAATAAAACAGTGAGTTGGTTCAGTGAGACATACATGTATGATTTTAGAGAGGGGGGCTGCTGGAACTTGCAAGAAGCTACAATGATTGGTCAAATTTGCAGAAAAGTTGTGGTGATTGGATAAAATTGCAAGGTTGTGCAGAATTCACAAGCATTTGCTGAGTTTGCATTAATTGTTGCGACCGCAACATCGCAACCTCCTGGAGGGACTGTGTAATGTACTGTGTAACCCAGGATTCAGATTCCTCTGTCAAACACGGTTGTTACTTTGGCATGGAGCTATAAAGCTTTATAGCTTATAATTAGGGGTGTAACAATACATGTATTTGTATTGAACCGTTTCGGTACGCGACGTTCGGTTCGGTACAGGGCTGTGCACGGGTGAGTTCACGGGCCGGAATTTTTTTT
>JAJHUR010083773.1:0-12089 GCA_027495735.1 Lutjanus campechanus | reverse complement strand
AACTGCGGAACTGAAACAGAACACAAAGAGAACAAACATGAACCACAGGAGCGTCCACGCTGTCGTTACCGTGTCCTGCAGGGGGCAGCGGCGAGCTCACCTGGAGCCCGACGGTCTTCCTGTGTTCCTTGTTGGGAACTTTGGGGACGGACTTGGCGGCTCGGACGTTCACTCTGGACGACTTGGAGGACGGAACGTCGTCCTTCTCGTGGAACAGATCTGCGACCAGCTGGAACTGAGAACAGACGGACAGACGATCTGATCGCAGAACAGACACAGAACATCTACAGGGTCTACATGAGACACTGAACACAAGGTTCTACTGAACACAGCAGAACCACAGGACGTAGTTTAACATCTGCTTCACCGTCACAGCAGACAGACTATAATTATTGATCATTATCAATAATCAAACTCATTCAAATCTGGAGTTTCTGCAGACGTGTAGAACAGTGTGATGGTTCTATAACTGAGCGTCCTGAGTTCCCCTGACTGTGTACATTTAATAAGGAAACAATAAACAGAACGATAAGAACAAACGTTTATTTTAAACATTTTATTTATTGAAAACATTTTGTTCTTTACGTGGAACCTTTTGTTATTTCTGTAGAACCTTTTCTTATTTCTTTAGAACCTTTTGTTGGCAAATTAATTCCTCTGAATTAGTCCTCTGATTTAAAAAGGACTTTTTATTTTCACTAACTGTCTCTGGCCTGTGGTTCTCTGTGGTTCTGTCCCAGTGGTTCTCTGTGGTTCTCACCTGACTGGCCTTCAGGATGTTGATCTGTTCCTCGTAGACGGTGTCTCGGTTCTTCTCCAGGAACCCTTCACACTGATACTCCACCTGTGGAGAGGAACAGTCAGCTCGTCATGTCACAGCCAATTTAAAAACAAGCAGTGACATCATCGTGACATCATCACGTCGTTCTTCACGACCACAGACCAACGGGCCGTTTGAGTCTTTATGGGACTGAAGGATCAGCTGGTAGGAACTCGTGTGATTGGCTGGTCAGAACCTGCAGCCAATCAGAGCCCACGTTTGTTTGACCTCTTTGATCAAAGTGTTTGTGTTCTTTAGTTTAGTTTAGTTCTTTAGACGAGTAGAACAGTGAGATGGATTTATAACAGAACGTCCTGGGTTCTCCTGACTGTGTAAACTCAAACATTAGTTATTGAGAACACTGTGTTCTTCATTGAGAACATTTTGTTCTTTATTGAGAACAGGTTCTGATGAAGTTGATGTTAATTCATAGAACATGATGGGTTCTCCCTCGGAGAGAACACAGAACTGTTCTGTAACAATGTTTCAGCAGTTGAAGGTCTCAGATCCATGAGAACATGAGGTTTGTTCTGTATGTCGTGTTCTCCATCTGCTTCCATCGGTCCACACTTGTGACCACGCCCACTCCAGAGACAGGAAGTGCGTGTGATTGGTTCAGCCTGTGACGTGTCACCTTGTTGTCACAGAGCGTCTGAAGTGTAGAAAAATGAAAGTGATTGTTCTCAGCAGTGTTCTCCGTCCTCTTTTCTCCCAGACGAGTGAACTTCAGTCTTTGTGTGAAATGAGGACGCGGGTTCTGTCTTTATGTGAGGACGGACGCCCCGAGGACACGAGAACATGAGACACCGTCTGTCTCATCTGATCTGATGTGAGCAGGAGAGTCACTGACTATCAGAGCTAAACGTTCTGCAGGAGACTGAAGCTCACAGCGCAGGAACGTTCCCTGGGGAACAGGAACCCATGGAGGAACCAGGGTCTGACTGAAGGTCCGGGGACGTTACAGCTGAGCGTCTCCGTCTCCGTTCAGAGAACTGAAAGAGAACATGTTCTTGTCTGTTCTGATGGAGGCTGACCTGCTGCACAGGAACGTTCCTGTTCCTTTATTATTTATTATTTATTTATTTATTTTGAAGATTAAATTGTAAGAACCAGATTTCACCACAGGAGCCACGTTCATCTTTAATTTGGTAAATAAATTAAATAAATGACATATTTCAGTAAAATAATGTGTGTTTGTCTTATTGTGCGTCTGTCTCGTTCTACCTTTGTCTCTCAGGTGTTCTACCAGGTGTTCTACCAGATGTTCTACCAGGTGTTCTAGTCACCATCAGTCAGTCTCCTCCTGTTTTACCTGCTGAGGTTTTATTCTGAGACTTTGTATCTGACCATGTTCTCTTCTGTTCTTCTTGACTCTGTGGCAGACGTTCTCTGATTTTTTTGTGTTCTGCGGTGGATCCACATGTCGACCGTCGTCTGCTCACCTTGTCAGCGAAGTGGATGATGATGAAGGAGGTGTTGGACATACGAGGTTTCTGGAAGTGAGCGCTGCTGCAGTGCTGCTTGTAGAGCTTCTGGGCCCAGTTCTGATCCGTTCCCTTTGGCACCTGGAACATGAAGGAGATTATATAAGAACCCAGGGAGAACATTAAACTTGCATTCAGGCTACCTGCGCTCTGAATAACAGATTATTTATCCGTGTGATGATGCTCCACATCTTCATCAAGAACTTCAGAGGCTGCAGGGACGAAGAGGAGGAGAGAGGATGAATAAATCATCAGCTACAGTCTGTCAGAGGAACACGGAACATGTTGGTTCTTCACTCTGTGCTGAGCTTCAGTAAGACGTCATGTGGTCACTGACCTGTTAGGATCTTTGTTCTGTTCCAGTGACCTCGCTGAGAACTACAGGGGACAGAACGTGCTCTGTCTGAGAACATCAGAGAACCTTCCTGCTCTGAACTGTTTTTGTTTCTTTACAACTTGATGATTTTACAACTTCTCTGTTAACCTGATGTTCCTGACTCGTCTCCGTCTGTAATGTTCCTGAGCCATCTCTGTGTTCCCTGCAGTAAAACTACAGAAGAAGAAGAACTGATTCTACCTGTTCACTGCAGTAAAACTACAGAAGAAGAACTGATTCTACCTGTTCACTGCAGTAAAACTGGAAAAGGTTCTGAAATAAAATAGAAAAGTCGTTTCTACTGACTGTTTCTGTACAGAGACAAACTGAACAGAACCTTTTCTCCACATTACATCTTTTATGTCTTTACATTCTCAGATACCTGAGAACTCTACTGAAGTACAGTAACTAAGTATTTGTACTTAGTTACTTCCCATCTTCTGTTCTACTAATAAAGATTATTGTTATCATTATAAAAAGTTGACCTGATGACGTCACTGGATGAAAAGTGAGCTGATGATTCAAACACTGATCAGAAACTGTTTCAATGAAACAAACAACCAATCACAGGAGAGAATTCTCTGCAGCCAATGAGGCGCGGCGGTTGTCACCTTGCACTCTTCGTCCAGCAGGTCGAGGATCCCGAGTCGAGCCTCGATCAGGTCGATGCAGGGCTGGTTGTCGTAGAAATCGATCAGAGTCCAGGGGATCTGCTCCTTCATGTACTCCTCCTGCTCCAACTTAAACACGTGCTGACAGGAGACACGAGCACAGCCTGCCGATCAACTCATCAATCATCAATACTCATCAATACTTTCAACAACCAATCATCAACACGAAAAGATGAAAACAATGTAAGACGACAGATGACCACTGAGAAAAAAAACAACAAAAGACGTAACAAGATAAAAAATGACTTAAGATAAAAAAATGAGGGAAACACTTGGTGTTTGTGCTGTGAGAATTAATCAATTAATCAGTTATTAATCAATAATCAGCAAACAGCTGATTGATCAGTGTATGAAATGATGGAATGTTTTCAGACTCACAGAGTTAAACTGCTGCTGAAGCTTCTCGTTGGCGTAGTTGATGCAGAACTGTTCAAAACTGTTGACCTCGAACGTCTCAAAGCTGCAGACATTAAACGCACCACACAAACATTCACTCAGTGATTTAGAAAGGTAGAACGGCTGTGCATAGAACCTCCAGACAGGGTTCTAGGTGGAACCACTGCACCATTAAAGTGTTCTCTGTAGAACCTCCCACAGAGGGTTCTAAATATAGAATAGAATAGAATAGAATAGCCCTTTATTGTCACAAGTTACAGTCACAAGTACATGCAAAATGTGAAATAACCCTTTATGTTGGGTTCTAGGCAGAACTGTTTAAAATAGCTCCAAGTGAACTTTTATAAAAAGTTCTAACAGGAACCAAAATGGTTCTCCTATGGGGACAAGCTGAAGAACCTTCATGGTTCTAGTCAGCAGCGTCTCACCCGTAGATGTCGAGGACTCCGATGAACGAGTGCTGTTTGGACGCCGTCTGCAGCGCCATGTTGATGTGTTCCACGATCCAGTCGAACATGCGGGCGTAGATGTGTTTGGCGAGCGCGTCGCGGGCGTTACTCGCCTGTTTGCTGGACATGTTCTTCACGTACGTCTCGGCCGCCGTGGCGAGTTTCCTGTGACAGAGCCAGTGTTCCATCTGCTTCAGCTCCACCCCCAACAGCCTGCAGAAGTGCTGCAGGTGGAGGTCGTCCCTCTGAAACACACACAGAGCTTCACCTGTGAGAGGAAACACTGACACACACTCCCTCTGAGCTGCTCATCATCATCATCATCATCATCATCATCATCATCATCACCATCATCATCATCATCATCATCATCATCATCATCACCATCATCATCATCATCATCATCATCATCAGCTGTTGCCGTGGTGACGTACCGAGATGTGACAGGACTCCCCGTCTCGCTCCGAGCAGATCTCGATGTTTCCCAGATGAAGGATGGAGGCGACAACTTTAAAGATGCTGATCTGACTGCTGTCCTTTATACCTGAGAACCACACAGAACACGCAGAACCACACATGCAGAACCACACACAGAACCACACACGCAGAACCACACACACAGACACACAAAAACATCAAAGATGAAAAAGATACAACAATGAAAAAGACGTAAAAAAGATGAAAAACTACGTAACAAGACATAAACGATGGAAAAGACTCGGCTTCCTATTGGAGCTGCAACAATGAATCAGTTTATTGATTATTAATCACTAATTAAATGAATCACCAACATTCTGCTCATCATTTTGAGTCTTTTTTATTAAATAAAAGTCAGTAAACTGAAGATCTTTGACTCGGTGGACAAAACATTTGAAGACGTCATCTTTGACTTTGATCAACATTTTCTGACATTTTATGGATCAAACCACTAATTGATTAGTGGAAGAATTATTGGCAGATTGATCACTGGTTGAAAAATGGATCCAAAGATGTGAAAACAGTTTTTCAGTTTGTGGTTTTGAGGCGTTTTTTAAGTAAAAAAACAGATTTGAGGTAAATGAAGCCTGTTAAATACAGACGAGCTCGTCCATCCTGTCAGAGGAGCGTCTGCAGGAGGAAGTGATGAAAAACCAGCGTCTGAGTTCTCAGTTTACAGAAAATCCTGCGGTTCCAAAGGAGCCGCTCAGAACGGGACCGACAGGCTCGTCTCAGACGTTCTCTGTCCGGTTTGTTTGATGTGTTTTTTAAAAAGCGAGCGAGCGAGCGTGGTCTCTCTGAAGCTCTGCTGTGGTGCAGCAGTTTGTTTTGGTCTCTGAAGTGATGAAATATGAATGTGAGGATGATTCTGCTCACCCAGCAGCGTGAACGCCTCTCTGGTCTTTGTAAAGTCTTCAGCGTCGTTCACCCCCTCGATGAAGATGTTCTCGCCCAGAGACGTGTAGGTGAAATCTTCTGCGCTGGCTGAGGACAGAACCAATCAAACAGTTCAGTCAGCAGGTGGGTCTGACACTTTAAATATTAATAATCACAGTGATGACACCAGATATTCCCTCGTTCCAGGTGAGAAGAACCAGATTCTCTGAACTCATCAAGTTTTACACAACGAATGTTTAACAGATCCGATCAAAAATAACAATATTTATCAATGAGATTAGATCAACATGTCAATCAGACTTCAGATAAAAGAAGATAAAACCATCTCAGCTGCAGTGAAGATGGTAAATAGAACCGAACGGTTCTGAAGAAATGTTTTGACTGATTTTATAACAGTGACACGACTTTAACACACGTTGCTCCTCCGTCATATGAAACGTGCACAAAACCATAAAAGTTTGATTAAATGTGTAAATAACGTTTCTGTAGCAACACTGCAGAACTTTTTATTGATCCGAAACTTTCAACGCAGTCGACCATGACGATGTTTCAAAGAACTCTTTCATAATAAAAGTCTTTGTTGTAATCAGTAATCAGTCTCATGGGAATCAGGTCTGATATTGTATCTGTCCACAGAGGTGTTCCTCAGGGCTCCGTATTAGCTCCATGTTCATTTACTAAATAATCTGTCCAATGCTACTTTACATCTTCATGACTCTGCTGTAAACTGCTGAACAGGCCTGAGAGGACCTACAAAATGTTTTTATTGTTGATGAAAAGAAACTGCCTGAGTGGACACACGTATTAAATGTAGATACGACAAATCTTACGTCGTTCACCAAGTTAAAGACCAGGTCAGAAAATGTCCTTTCACTGGTCACTGCTGATGGAAACGAGGACGTTGACTCTACCTGGATCACAGCTGCAGAGCCAAACATGTGGAAAAGCTCCATAATAAACCTTCATTTCTTTGATATATTATTAAAAATGATTTTCTCCGACTGACTGAACTTCAAACATTTACAACAAACATCATACATGTTTATTATCCAGATTGTTGTTTATCCTGTTTCAGGATTTCTTTCAGGAGAACACAAGAGAAGAACAGTGACAGAGACGGAGATGGAGACAGAGACGGAGTGAAGACAGAGACGGAGACGGACAGGGACACTCACTGAGGCCGAGGTCTTTGAACTCTGGTAAACTGGCCGAGGCACACAGCTGGTAGAAGATGTGATAGTTCCTCTCATCCTCCGCCTGCCGAACAAACACAGAGAGTTCAAACATCTCAGACACAGTACAGGAGCAGGCTGTCCCCGTACAACGAATCAAACCAACCTGAAAAACCACCCGAGACTTCTCCAGCAGGTACGTCCTCATGTTGGCGCCGATGATGTGGTAACGGCGACTGAAGCCGATCTGAATGTACTTCCCAAAGCGACTGCTGTTGTCGTTACGAGTTGTCTTTGCGTTTCCAATAGCCTGGTGGACGGAGAGGACAGAGGACAGAGAGGACGGAAAGGATGGAGAGGACGGAGAGGACGGAGAGGACAGAGAGGACAGAGAGGACAGAGAGGACGGAGAGGACGGAGAGGACAGAGAGGACAGAGAGGACAGAGAGGACGGAGAGGACAGAGAGGACAGAGAGGACAGAGAGGACGGAGAGGACGGAAAGGATGGAGAGGACGGAGAGGACGGAGAGGACAGAGAGGACAGAGAGGACGGAGAGGACGGAGAAGACAGAGAGGACAGAGAGGACAGAGAGGACGGAGAGGACAGAGAGGACAGAGAGGACAGAGAGGACAGAGAGGACGGAGAGGACAGAGAAGACAGAGAGGACAGAGAGGACGGAGAGAACAGAGAGGACAGAGAGGACAGTGTCATCAGGAGACAAACTGAAAAACTGTGTAAAAGACGTAACTGATCATTAATAAAAAAGTTTTTCTATAGTTGAAGTCGTGGCCTCAGGATCAGAATCAGGATCAGAATCAGGATCAGAATCAGGATCAGAATCAGAATCAGGATCAGAACGTCTCACCTCCATGATGGGACTGGACGCCAGAACTTTCTCCTCCACGTTGGTGTCGTTAGCCGAGCCGCCCACGGTGGCGAAGAACCGCATGGCGTACTTTGCAGAGACCGTCTTTCCCGCCCCGGATTCCCCGCTCACGATGATGGACTGATTCCTCTCATCTCTACACAAAAAATATTACATGAATCAGCAAGTTACAGCGAAGATTTTAAAGATTTTTACCTCATCATCATCAGATTTATCACCACATGGATGACTGGTTAAAAAATGTGTGAAAACAGGTGGAGAACACGGTTTTTCTCACCTGGCCATCTGTTTGTACGCCTCTTCAGCCACAGCGAATATGTGCGGGTCCATGTCTCCCATGTTCTGCCCGCTGTAGGCCGTGATGACCTCCTCGCCGTAGATCTGCAGCTGCTCGTACGGGTTGATGGCCACCAGCACGATGCCTGAAACAGAACCGACCTGTTTACAGAACGTTCTCACGGCCGAGACACAAACAGTAAAGTCGTTGACTGACCGCAGTAGGTGTAGATGTGGTTGGACTCGAGGAATCGAACTCGCAGGTTGTGCAGGACGGCGGGTTCATGCAGGTAACTGAGGGCGGTGAGGTCGTTCTCTCCCACCAGGATGTCCGGGTTCCGCAGGAACGGGAGAGGGTTCCTGTCTTTACCCACGGGGTACTCCAAAGGCTGAGACACACAGACGCAATCAATACTGTCAATCAGTGCTGATCGATCAATACTGTCAATCAGAACTGATCAATCAGAACTGATCAATCAATACTGTCAATCAGTACTGATCAATCAATACTGTCAATCAGTACTGATCAATCAATACTGTAAAAACTGAACTAAACTAAATATTTTCACACATTAAAAACTATAAAACATTTTTAAACAATATAAACCAAAAATAAAAAAATGAAGCGATAAAAACTAAAATGATCAAACTGAAACTAAAATTAAAAATGAAGCTAAAGTAAAAATATAAAACACAGAACTGTAAGAACACGAGCAGCACGGTTCTAACAGGAACGTTCTCAGTGATAAAGTTACCGTCTCATCCTCCAGTTTGAGGTGGAGAACCGGTTCTCCTTCCTTGTAGTCTCTGGTGATCTCTGCAGCCTTCCACACATCCTCAGGGTCCGGGATCCACACCCGCGTGAACTGGAACCAACACACAACACAACATTTATTACACACAAGAACACAGAACCACACACAGAGAGAACACCATGAGAACGTCCTCAGTGTCTCCTCTCTGTGGACACCAGGTTCTGTGCCTGCAGTCCGACAGTGATCCTCCAGAACCTCCAAAACCTCCAAAACCTCCAAAACGTTTACTGTCCACGTTTAAAATCGTCTCCTCAGGACAGAGACAGTAAAGTGGACACTGACAGAGACACAGAGAGACACAGAGAGACAGACACAGAGACACAGAGACAGAGAGACGGAGAGACAGACACAGAGACACAGAGAGACACAGAGAGACAGACACAGAGACACAGAGACGGAGAGAGAGAGAGACAGACAGAGACACAGAGAGACACGTTTTATGTTTTACAAACTGCTACATTTATCAATATTTGAATTTATTTCTCGTCTCTTTCTGACAATAAAATGTTTTAAATATTTTCTGAATATTTCAGTTTGTGTTAAATGTTGAAATAACAGTGAGACAGTTTCCTGACTCCTGATTGGACAGATGATTAGCAGAGAAAATGATTGGCTGATTGAATTTAGATAACGGTGCAGAAACTCTCTGATCAGATCCTGCTCGTCCCTCATGTCCCTCATGTCCCGGCCAATCAGACGCTCTCTCTCTCTCTCTCTGTTTATCTGGGACACCGACAACAAACCGACCAATGGCTGCGCAGCATGTGGAGCGTCTCAGCAGGAGACACAGGCAGGAATGAGGACACACACACAGACAGACAGACACACACAGACAGACTGTGGAATGATATGACGGATATGAAATATAACATAAAGCTGCAGCCAATAATCAACTAATTGATTGGTTGGAAAAATTATTGACAGATTAATCACAAGATGAAAAATTGATCCAAACATGTGAAACATGTGTTTTCATGTTTGTAAATATTTTTCAAAGACTGAGACCGAATATGAAAATAATAATAATAATATAATAATTATTAAAATGAATCTCTTTGAAACAAAACATTTAAACTTTTAAACTTTTTCATTTTACAGACCAAACATGAATTAATCACTGCTGCCTGTCTGTCCCTCTGTCCCTCTGTTCAGACAGTATATGGACATGATGTTTGTCCTCTGAGTGTAAAAAGTCTTCAGATCAACTAACTGATCATCAGGCAGCAGAGACAAAGTTCACTGTTCTGTTTTAGTATAGAAATATAAATATTTCATATAAATATTTCATATAAATATAAAAATATAAAAATAAATTCCATATTGATGTAAAAGTAGAAACATTCTTCAGAGGAGGAGTTTTTACTTTTCTGAATAGATGATCAGATAACTGATGATGAGAATGATTGTGTGTCTCTCTGCAGCCCCTCCCCCCCGTGAGAACATGTTCTCAGTGGGGGAGGGGCTGAGTGGAACCATGGAACAGTTTGAGGGTCAAAGTTCAGCTGCTTCATGTTTTACATGATTTCACATGAAGGAGGGGGAGGAAGAAGAGGAAGAAGAAGAAGAAGAGGAGGAGGAGGAGGAGGAGGAGGAGAAGAAGTTGTTCCACAGGTTCTGTATGAAAGACGAGTCTGCAGCTGAACAGAAGAACCAAACACAACAGGAGGAGCAGATGTCACATGACTTCAGAGAGGAGACGTGATTGGTGGCTTTCACAGGTGAAATCTGAGGCTCCGCCCAGTGACGAGTCAGCACAATGACATCATCCTCCAGGGGAGGGAGGGGAGGGGGGGCTGGGTGTGTCTGACAGGAAGCTGCAGAACCTGTGGAGGAACTTTGATCTGCAGCAGAGGAACGTCCACTGTGTGTGTGTGTGTGTGTGTGTGTGTGTGTGTGTGTGTGTGTGTGTGTGTGAGTGAGGTGACGACAGTAAAAGATTAAAAAGTTCTCTGATTGTTAAAGTCTGAACTGATCTGACAGCAGATTTTATAATAAACTCTGATTCATGTTTATGAGTTTAAACTAAAGAAAAATCAAAGTCAGCTTGTTGCAGCAGAACTAAACTGTTCTTATTAAAATAAAATCACAGTGAACACAGACACACACTAACAAGTTCTATTCAGAACCCATAAAGAACTTTAAACAGAGAACTGCAGAGAAACACTGAGTCTGTTCATCGACACGTCCATGTAGGATGTCTGAGACAGCAGACAGAGGACAGAGGACAGAGGACAGAGGACAGGGGACAGAGTTTAGTTTAGTTTAGTTCATTTAGATCCCCATTAGCTTTTGCAAAGCAGCAGCTATTCTTCATGGGGTCTGAGGACAGAGGACAGAGGACAAAAGACAGCAGACAGAGGACAAAAGACAGCAGACAGAGGACACCAGACAGCAGACAGAGGACAGTGGACAGACGACAGAGGACAGGGGACACCAGACTTTGTGTGAATTGTTTGATCACATCTTTCTGCAGCTTCATTTCCTGTTGATTCATTAAGTGACTAATTCTCTGCACTGATCTGCAGAAACAGATGTTACACACATTAATCCTGTCTGAGATTAACACACTCACTCACACTCACACTCACACACACACACACACACACACACACACACACACACACACACACTAATCCTGTCTCAGGTTTAAACAGACAGACGAGGCTCCGCTTCAGTTCAACCGTCGACATCATGAACTGATAATGAGACCTGATCATCTGTTATGATCTGCTGTTCTCTCAGAGAACCGATTCACCCGGAGAACAAGCAACAGAGAACAAGACTCACAGAGAACTTCTAAAGTGTGGGAGTATTTTAGACAGAGACACAGCAGTTTGTCTCTCTTTAGCTCCACAAACTGGACGTGAGAGAGAGACAGCAGAGACCTGTCCTCCTCCTGCAGGAGAGAGAGAGACAGCAGAGACCTGTCCTCCTCCTGCAGCTGAGAGAGACAGCAGAGACCTGTCCTCCCCCTGCAGGACAGACAGAGACAGCAGAGACCTGTCCTCCTCCTGCAGCTGAGAGAGACAGCAGAGACCTGTCCTCCCCCTGCAGGACAGACAGAGACAGCAGAGACCTGTCCTCCTCCTGCAGCTGAGAGAGACAGCAGAGACCTGTCCTCCTCCTGCAGCTGAGAGAGACAGCAGAGACCTGTCCTCCTCCTGCAGGACAGAGAGACAGCAGCGACGTGTCCTCCTCCTGCAGCTGAGAGACACAGCAGCGACCTGTCCTCCTCTTGCAGGACGGGGAGAGACAGCAGCGACCTGTCCTCCTCCTGCAGGACAGAGAGACAGCAGAGACCTGTCCTCCTCCTGCAGCTGAGAGAGACAGCAGCGACGTGTCCTCCTCCTGAAGCTGAGAGAGACAGCA
>JAJHUR010083772.1:0-11420 GCA_027495735.1 Lutjanus campechanus | reverse complement strand
GACTCCTTCATGTTCATGACATGGTTATTACAGTGTAATGACAGTCTTATGCACACCCTTTTAAATTAAGTGCCAGTATTTCTTAACCACATTCTGTGTAATATGTGTATTTTCTCAGTAATTTACATCTCTGATATTCACACATGAACATATCAGGTAAAAGTTATACATGCGGCACGTTTAGTGCATCTACATTTCTCCACACCACCCACTCAAACTCTTCTTCCTTTCTCTGTCTCTCGCGTGTCCACCGCACAGAGCATCCAAAGATCCGCCTGCCTCGCCATCTGAGAACCAAACACATCGTGCAGGTGGGCGAGAAGGTGAACTTGGTCATCCCCTTCCAGGTTAGTCCAAGTCTGGCCAAGCTCTGGCTTCTTTTTTCTTTTTTTTTTCCATTTTATTTCTGAGTACATACACTTGATTTGCAACACCAGAGCATAACCACTCTTAACGCCAAGAGTGAACAATACTCTGTGCTTAAAGATTACCACCACCTCGACCTGCACTAAATGGCTATTTCAGACTGTGAAGCATTTCAAAAGTCTTAAGTTTGGTTTATTTGAAGAGTGGAGAAAAAGGCAGGAGTAGAGTTTGGATAGAAGTCTAAAAAGCCACTCCATGATCCACATAAAATAGGTCACTGCAAGAGGGGAGGGGGGGTTTCGAGTGAACTCTGGAGTGGTTTATTTGAAGTAAAAACTCAACCAGACCAAAAAAGACAGTCAAGAGTTATCACGTTTAAAACAGCAGATTCCACTGGTCCAGTCCAAATAAATGCTTTCTTTCTGTAATCTGATGGGGTATTTTTTCTTCTTCTGAAATGCAAATCAGATCTGTAAACTTTCCTAGTAAGAGAGAGCAAAGAGCTCAAAGGGCACAAGGAGCATTACAGCATTTGACAGCAACTTGCAAATTATAGCAGTGGTAAAAAGAGGCTAACCATAAGTGTCAAAGGGGAAGCCATTGTTATGAATAAAAATAGACAAGAAAAAGTGATGGCTCCAGCTCGCTTTTGAAGAAGCACATGAAAAGCCTGTTCAGAGACAGAGGACGTGGCTACACGATGTCCTCCTGGGAGAAAAGAGCCCCCACATCTCTGTCATCTTATCCAAGAGGAGCTGGACAGAGTCTGTTCCAACGGCTGTTCTCACACTGATGGAATATGTGGTGGAACCCAACGCCACACTGGGACACGTTGAACTAGAACGGGATGACCTGAAATCATCGTCACGGCCGGAACATGAAGTTTAATCTTCTGTTGTTAATGAGTGAAAAAAGACACACAGAAAAAGTTTTCTCAAAGACCACCCTTAGAAATTAAGGTGCTAACTAGAACCATAAAGGTTCTTTGGCTGGTCCCCATGGGAGAACCCTTTTTGGTTCCTATACTTTTATAAAGGTTCAACTTGGAGCCCTTTCAGAGTTCAACCTAAAACCCAGAATAAAGCATTGTAGGTAGAACCATCTGTCAAAAGTTCCACACAGAACCCATATGAGAGGTTCTACAGAGAACCCTTCATCTGTCAGCCTAACGGTGCCAACAAGAATCCACCCAGGGAGTTCTACCCAGAACCTTCTTTAAGTTTTATCAAAAACCACACCCAGGGGTTCTACTGAGAATCTTTTTATATTCCAAGTGATCTATCTAAATCCCAATCTATGGAGAACCTTTTTGTATTTCAAGGGGTTTATCTAGACCCCACTAAGGGGTTCTACCAAGAACCCTTTTTATATTCCAAGGGTTTTATTAACAATACACTCAGGGGGTTCTACCGAGAACTTTCTTTATATTCCAAGGGTTTTAATCTAGAACCTTCAAAGGGGGTTCTACCAAGAACTTTTTTTATATTCCAGGGGTTTTATGTAGTACACTTTGAGGGAGTTCAACAGAGAACCTTTTTTATATTCCAAAGGTTTTATGTAGAACACACTCAGGGGGTCTATGCAGAACCTTTTTGAATTCCAAGGGTTTTATCTAGACCCCACCAAGGGGTTCTACCAAGAACCCTTTTTATATTCCAAGGGTTTTATTAACAATACACTCAGGGAGTTCTACCGAGAACTTTCTTTATATTCCAAGCGTTTTAATCTAGAACCTTCAAAGGGGGTTCTACCAAAAACCAAAGGGTTTATCTAGTAACCAGTGAGGGGGTTCTACAAAGAACCTATTAATATCCCAATGATTTTATCTTGAACCCACCCATGGGGTTCTACTGAGAACCCTGTTATATTAAGGCACAAAGAAGAACCCTTGACGAACCCTTGATGAAAGAGTTCTCCAAGAATTTCAGCAATCTTTGGTGAACGATTTCTTCTTAAAACAGTTCTTTGGTTTAAAATGGTTCTTAATGGAAGCCTTCGTCTTACAAAGGACCCCTGACAACCCATTCTTCAAAAGAGGGTTCTTCAGAAGCAAATGGTTCTAGGTAGAACCCTAGCTCTTCAGGAAGAACCCTTTTGCAACCTTTATTTCTAAGAATGTGAGAATTGAAACTGACTGTTAAAAACTGCACCTTATTCCGAGTTGTTTTGTCATTTCACGGATTCGTTAAAAGTTTCTGTTCCTTCGAAATGTTTCTCACAACACGTTGCTGTGATTTCCTTCCTTCGCTCTGACTGCAGGGAAAGCCTCGCCCTGTTGTGAACTGGCTCAAAGACGGCGTTCTCCTGGAGGACAAAACAGTGGGAACTCGTACCAGTGAAATAGACAGCATCCTCTTCATCCGCACCGCAGAGAGAGCCCACTCCGGAAAGTACACGCTGTCCGTTCAGATTGAGAACATGTCGGACAGCGCCGACATATACATCCAGGTTGTAGGTCAGTCCCATCACGGCACCAACACCTCTCATCTTCACCTACGTGGGGGGGCCTGTTTCCACCTGGTATTAACACGGGAGATCTGAAATTATGAAATCCCAGGCCTGCTGAAAGAACCTGGACTTTGAGCTGTCCTCGTGTGATCGGATCACCCAGGAAGTATGCTAATACCAGGCTGGAGATACACTCCTGTTGCACGTTCTCTCATTAAGATTAGAACACCGTGCACGGTTCATACTTCACGAGGTGCACTATTAATAACCTGTTTGGAAGGGGATGATGGCTTGAGCCCAAATCTGTGACATGTCAAGAGTTTTTTTTTTTTCCAATTTGATGATAATTCCTAATTTCATACTCCTGGGGATCTGCGCCTCAAAGTAGCAAATCATCAAAGCACCGATTCCCCTCTCTCTCTCTCTCTCTCTCTCCCGTATAATCCTGGCTCCTGCACAGCCACTGTGGCCGCCAGCTCATTCCTCAGCTCACGGCTCGTCTCCCCGGGTCAGGGTGCTAGGTGGATTATTTGGCGGGGCTCTGCTGGGATTATTTGCGTGTAGACTGGGATTAGGTTTGGATTTTGAGGGCTACTCTGTCAGTTCCTCTGCTGAGAAGGGTGAGCTAATGAGAGGCTGCAGCTCCTCTGATGAGCCCACCCTCCCTCCTTCAGCTGATCTGTCACCGCACTGTTCCAGCAGGAGACAGTACAGGAAGGATTAACAGTAGCGCTGCTCACTGTTTGTACTGTACTCCACAGAGGAGAGCACGCAGAGCAAGATTAATGACAAATACATTACTGTGTTGTACAGTATTTCTGTACTGCACTGTGAATAGTGCAGGCCACACAGAGAGATTGATGATAAACACACTGCATTCCTCTGCTCTGTAATCCAGGCAAAGCATACTATTTCTCCTTTTGTCAGTTCAATGCCAGCACAGTTTTTCTAGTAATGTATGCAGCTATCACCGCCTTTCCTTGAACCTTTGCCTTTTGCTCTGCTAATCTGTCAATCTTTGCCAAATCTCTACCGCTGCGAGAGTTGATTTCTTTCTCTCCGTGGGACTTTTCCTGCTCCAGATCTGTTTATCAATCTACCTCTCTCTCGCTCTGCTTTCGAAAAGCCGGCCTACGCGGGCAGGGAAGAGAGTTAGCTATCACTTTTTCCCAGACTCTTGGTGCTGTATGCATTCCTGCTCATAATTGTGTAATGAGCCTGTCTTCTTCAGAGTTTCCCACATAAAACCCTCCAACTTTATCTCTGTCTCTTCTCACAAACCTGACAGAAAAGCCCGGTCCTCCCATTTATGTGCAAGTTACAGAAGTTTGGGGTTTCAACGCTGCGCTGGAGTGGAAGCCGCCCAAAGACGACGGCAACTGTGACATTATCGGCTACACTATTGAGAAGGCTGACATGAAGACTAAGGTACGCATGGTGGGAAAGAAGTGCATGGGAGTGTGCAGAGAGATGGCAGCCATATTGGAGGCCTGCAACTCTTACCCCCTCCCCCTGTCTCAACCATAAGCAACTCAAACGCCTTCTTCACTTGCATGTCTCACAGAAACGCTCTCATTTTAATCCCTGCAGCTGTCTGCACCAGAGTCTCGCGTCCCAGCTGCGTCTGACGGGTGTAAACACATCCTGAGGCATTTATTTAGACTTCAAGTCTAATTTTTTGACAAAACATGTGCAAATGTGAGGCTGGCAGCCAGTAAAAAGGCACTGAAAATGTATTTTATCCACATTTTGCAACCGTGGAAGAGCCAAGGGTGCTCCACAGCCAGAGAGCAGCTCACTCTGCTCCAGTATAATCCCACAGACTCTGCCTTCACTTTACCTCGCAGCAAGACAAAGGGACTTCTTAAACTTTTTCTGCAGCGTTTTTGCCGCGAAACTGTACATTTACTGCCACTAGACAACCTCACTGCTACTCTTTAAACCTTCTGCTCTGATCGCCAGTGGCTGTCACCTGTTGCTCTTTTGTTATCCACTCCTATTGCACATACACATACACTGCAGTGCTTATGCCACAATCATTGGCATCATGTTGATGGATAAATAGATCATGAATATTCATGCATATTGAATGAAAACTGCACACGGCACATAAAGTTTGGCGTCTTTTCTGCTGGCCACTTTGCTGCATGAACAAGATGCCTATATAGATGCACGCAAGCGTGATGCTGATGTGACGTTTGTGGGCAGTGAGCAGCATGTTACTGTTGTAGCTCCTGGAGGTGAAGCCATAGTTTGAACTACTGTTTTTTCTAGTTTTTAGCTGCAACCAGCAGCTCTGTAGGTCACTCTGTCGGTCAGACGGTCGGTTGGTCCACAAAAATTTAGCACCAATTGTGATCACAGTTTTGGTTCTAAGAGGCTGAAACTTGACACGGAGGTCAAGTGTGTGTTTGTGTTCATGCCGATTGACTAAAATTGTGCGTGGCAATTTGGAGAGGCCTATCATAAAAACTTCCAAATGGATTCACAGACTCACACAAGATTTAGTAGAAAGGTTGGTCATGAACCAGAGGACAGCTGATTAACTGTCCATGACAACTGTCAAAAAGTGGGAGTGGCCTATAACCTCTAAACAGATTCATGTAACATAACCAAACTCATGAACTGTTAGTCGTAGACACCTTTGAGAGACATCACTGGACTCAGCAGAGTTCCTTTTTTATTGGCGATGGTTAGCCTATACTTTAGCCACACCTCTTTCATAACTTTTAACTGTTTGTTTTTGGCACTTGTGCGAGTCATCATTGGACAAAGCAAAGTTGGTTTTTCATCTGTGATCTTTATGCTTTTGTCATAGCTGGTTGCTGCTATTGTGAAGTGCTAATTTGCCTCTGGTCTCGGTAATCTCCAAAAACTGTCGGCAAATAGAAAATCAGCTGTCTAATCCTATAACATGGACCGAGTTATTGTGTCTCATGGTGCAGATTGGTGGCATGTATGGAGTTGAAAGCTTACATTGTTGCTATTTTCCAACATTCATAAGCGTCCAATGGTTGTAGGAATGGCTGCTGGGAGATTTGTCACATAGCTGCAAAGCCTCACTACACCGTCATGGTCGTTATGTTGTATGAATCGACAGAAAGTTGGACTAGAGGAACATGGATGCTGGGGATAGGAGATTCTTCAGCTTATAGCTCACAACCTGGGCTATAAGCCTCTTTGAACCTCTGCTTCTCCTCTTTCTCTGTCCCGCTATCTGTCTCTCTCTCACATCAGGAGTGGTTCATGGTCTATGAGCACAACCGCAGGCCCAGCTGCACTGTGTCTGACCTGGTCATGGGGAACGAGTATTCCTTTCGAGTGTTCAGCGAAAACATCTGTGGCCTCAGCGAACAGCCTGGCGTAAGCAAGAACACCGCCGTCATTACCAAAACAGGTAATGAAATCCCTGCCGAACAATGCACACTGTAACATGATAGTATTGCTTCTGATGCCAGAGAACACCTAATGCATGCAGAGCTGCAGGCTTCACTGTATGAAGTGTATTAAAAGAATTATGGTATGTAATTGGCACAATAAAGGAAAGAGGAAGGTGTTGGGAATTGTTATTATGATTATACAAGCAAATATTACTAAAAATACAAACTGTAATATGATCTTTAACTGTAGAACACAGTAATAATATTACTGGTGATTAATGGCTGGTTGTGATTAATTACTCCAACATAATTTAAAGGAAAATTAATTCACGCTGATTATGCTAAACAGAAATATTCTTTGACAGAGTGTTAAATAACATTTAATACTGGCCGTGCATTATGAAAGCAACTAGGCTGGGAAATTAACACCTGCCACCAGCCAAATGCTGCAACTGTTGTTGTGTTGTTGCATTTACTTACTCTACCAGAACATTTGGCTGCCAACCAGCCAATCTCTTTTGTGTTCCAAGCAGCAGTCTGGCCTATAAAACTGTGAGGATTGTTGATCATAGTATCCACCTGACATCACGGTGAAACAAAAGTCAGTTTCCTGACTCGGTAATTCAAATGGTGATCTGAAAATTGAAACAATTTTCCGAGTTTAACAGGATTTGGTACGGATATTAAAGGCAAACCAATCCCAAAGCAGCTGAAAGAGATAACAGCTGGTCACTGCTTAAGCATTTCAGTTGATGTTTTACACAATCCTTGAATGGATTTGACTTTAAAAATACATTTTTAAAAATTTGGTGTGGATTAGATTGACACTCCAGTACAGCATGATTTAAAGCCTCTGAACACCCACACAGCTGCAGCTATTCTGGCTGATTAGACCTCTGCTCAGGTTGAAGGAAATGGGAAATGGGAATTTATTAGGTCACAAATCTCATCTACTAATGTGAATGTTAAGGGTGGCATTTGTCCCACCCTAACAGGTGTAACAAAGCTAACAGGACACTCAGGAAGATGTCAATCAATTGCAGTCTGTACACGCCCGCACAGTCCAGAGCAAAGGTGTAATCAGCTTACCTTGCGAGGCAGCTGGATTCGTGAGATCGCACGAGAATCCATCTTGCCAGGTTTCAAATTATACGTTTGTGTCCGCACCCGAGGTGGTGCGAGCAAATCAGTGTCCTCAGAGAGACTACTGGCCGCTAGGGGCGTGGTTTTAGGTGCGCCGACAGCAAGAAGCGTCCATGGAAACAACTCATCTTGAACAAAGAAGCGTAGATACCGTGATAGAGTTTTTCCTCATTGAAAGAAGAGCGAAGAACGACACCGAAAGCTTTTCTTGATGGAAAAGTTTTCGCTCTTCTTCCAGCCGACTTTGGCTTCACTTAAGTTGATCTGACTGGTTGAAGTTAGCCCATGTTAGACTTTTCAGAATATTCACTGGCAAATGCAATAACTTATCGTAAGTTATCAATGGGTAAAAAGGTTAGATATCCATTTTAAATACTGTATTTAATACTCCACTGTTACCAGCTCACATAACTCACATAAGGAAACAAGAAACAGTATCAGATGCCACCTTAATGAAAGCAAGATAACTAAATATATTTGATAATTACAGCATGCTGGACTGATGAACAGTTGTATGAAGTGTTTTAAGTTTATGTTCTCATGTATCACTTCTGCTCCTGTGCAGGTTTGGCCTATAACCCTCCACCCTTCAAAGAGAAGGACATCAGCAGTTCCCCCAAGTTCACAGCGCCCCTGGTGGACAGAAGTGTGGTTGCAGGTTACTCCGCAGCCATCAGCTGTGCTGTCCGCGGACACCCCAAGGTATTTACACATTTACAGTGTCAGTGACATTATTTCTTTATTCATGAGCCTGGAGATAATTTGAGCTGAAGGCAACAATATAGATGGATAAACAGCAATACAGGCCAGAGGAAAATCATTAAGTATTTTTGATTTGGCGGTGAACTGTATCTTTAACTCAGAAATAGTTAAACACTTAAGTCACGATGTTCTCAGTCTTTTCACGTATTTTCTGCAACTGTTTTCTTACATTTCTAATGTGTTTAGGAGAAAAAATGTCCTTTACACAGACTTTAAAATAATGATTAAATTTGAGTGTGTTTATGTTCCAGAATATGTAATGGTTAGGATAAAGTATAGTGCATATTTTTGAAGTCATGTCATAACAGAGGAAACTGTCATTTAGCATAGAAACTTGCAGGCAACGTCCCTGCAAATACATTACAGCTCTGCAGCAACCCCTCGGTCAATACTCACTTTGCCTGTGTTAGCCCCTGATAGCTTTGCTGCAAGGTTACACCACAGATTTCATATTTTGTGTTTTTCGAGAGAGCATACAAGTTTTGGGAGTCAGACAGTGAGTGTAGAACAGTCGGAGAGGATTTTGATGCCTTTGCAGCAGGAGTATATTTTTATGTCTGAAGCTAGAACAAGAGGTGGAGCAGAAAGATCTTTGAACACACTTTTTTTTTTATGTCTCTGAATCGGCAAAGATTTGTCAAGCCGAAATGTTGACCTAATTTCACCTCTCCCTCTTCCCTCCTCCTCCCTCCGCTCTCCTACCCTCCCCACATCCCTCGCTGTGTTTATACGCCCCCCCCTCTCCTCCATCCCGCCAAATTTTGCCTCCTCCTCCAACACACTGTTCCTCAGCCAAAGATCATTTGGATGAAGAACAACATGATCATCGGCGAGGACCCCAAGTATCTGATGCAGAACAAACAGGGCGTGTTGACTCTGAATATCCGCAAGCCGAGCCTGTTCGACGGGGGCAGATACTCCTGCAGGGCCATCAACGATCTCGGGCAGGACGAGGTGGAGTGCAAGCTGGAGGTTCGAGGTAAGCCGCCTGAGCTTCACGTCCCATAATACCACGCTTTGAAAGTTAGCGAGCGGGAGCGCGGCCCGGGCCGGGGCGAGACTCTTTCTCTGACAGTCTTCAATAAAGCTCAGCATGACAAATCTCCATCTCCTCAACCCTTTGACTGATCTCTTGTTTGTGAAACTTCAGTCGAAATTCTAACCGCTTGCTTGCGCTAAAAATAAATCACCCCCATTGTATTTGTCAGTTGAGAGTTTCGGAGCCACAGATGACTCCGAGTGCTGTAGTTTCTTAAAACAGGATGATCTACTGGCCTCTCGCGCTGATTTAAATTTCTCTTTCTCTCCGCAGTTGTACAAGAGAAAGGAGAGGAGGCGAAGAAATGAGCGACAGCACGAAACAGCAGAGGATACAGTTGAACAGGAATAGTAATGGATTATGTATAACGGGATAGTCATGAATAAATATGATTAGAATAGATCACTGGTGAGGCTCTAAAGCCAATCCCCCCCCCTCCCGCTCGTCCTATATGCTTGCCTGCTATGACGAATGCCACATCAGTAGTATACCATAAATTCTTACAGCAAGCTGCCACCTTGTCACATCCTGACTGAGAGAAGCCACAGAGAAGTGTAGTAGCTCTGCCCCGCTGTGACCACACACACACACACACACACACACACACACACACACGGATCCTTCTTATCTGTGAAGTGGACCTGTCACTGAACACACTTATAAAACAGCCTTTCATCCATTACGGCTCCCCGTGTTGTCTGTTTTGTGTCCGGGACGTTTTTATAGGTTGGGATGAATTTATGATTGTGATGCAGTGAAACCTCTGCGGTGTGACCGAGCTGCTGCACACCTCTGCCTGCTCGCTGTGGTGGTACGCTCTTAGAAATAAAGGTGCTGGAACAATACATGTTCTTTGGCTTGTACCCATGAGAGATCCCTTTTTGGTTCTTTGTAAAAAAAATTTAAAAAGCGCCTAATTTTGAACTGTTCGGAGCATTTCAACCAAAATTAACTTAGTCTAGAACGTGAAAATTGGTTCATAGCTGGAACCGAAAAATGAAAAGCAGGTTTTCGTTGGGAACCAAAGTGGGTGTGTCTTAATCTACAGGTCGGTGTGTTGCACAAAGGTTCCAAGGATCTTGAATAGTACCAGTTCAAGAACCGGAGCTAATTTGGTGTAAAATGGTCCAGAGAGAGTTCTACCTAGAGTCCAACATAAAGGGTTATGCTTAGTACCATCTGTGAAAGGTTCAACCCAGAACCCCAAATGAGAGATTCTAAAGAGAACCCTGCAATGGTTCCACCCAGAACCCTCCCTGAGCATTCTATCAAGAACCTTTCCTTTATACTCCAACAGTTTTATCTAGAATCAATGCTGGGGGTTTTTACATTCCATCAGGTTTTATTGAGAATATACGCAGGAGGTTCTACCAAAAACTGTTCTATATTCCAAGGGTTTTATGTAGAACCCATGCAGGGGATTTCACTGAGAACCTTCTTATACTGCAAGGGATTTTTCTAGAAAACACTCAGGTTGTTCTACAGGGAACCCTCTAATATTCCAAAGGTTTCATCTAGAACGCACACACAGGAGGTTCCATCACCATCTGTTTGATATTTCAAGGGTTTTATTTTTATTATTTATTATTTAATCTAGAACCCACACAGTGGGCTCTATTGGGAACTGTTAAATATTCTGAGGATTTCATCGAGATCACACGCAGGGGATTCTATCCAGAACCGTTCTATATTCCAAGGGTTTTATCTAGATCTCATATGGGAGGTTCTATCGCCATCCCTTTTATATGTCAAGAGTTTTATCTAGAACCTGTCTGGGGTGTTCTATTGAAAACCTTTTTACACCCTAAGGGTTTTATCTAGAACCCACCCAGGGGGTTTTACCAAGAACCCTTTTATGTCATGGTACAAAGAACACTAGACAAACCCTTGACGAAAGAGTTCTTCAAGTATCTCAACAATACTTGAAGAACTCTCTGTTTCATAAAGGTTTGTTTGGATGAAAATGGTTCTTAACGGAAACAAATGGCTCTGTGCAGAACCTCAGCCCCGTTTAGAAGAACCCTTTTGGAACCCTTGTTTCTCAGAGTGTACTGTAGGTGTGTGAAGCCCCGTTGGCGGCCCTGTGATGGTTGAACGGAGGGATCACTACTCAGCCAGGCATGGCCGACATCATGGAGCCACCGGGATAAAAGGGGTTCTCACACACAGATATAAACCCGCTGCGTCCTTCATGCACACACACACACACACACACACACAGAGGACACACACGTTGACTCGCTCACACACTCAGCCCGTCTTCATCCAGTCCCACATGCCAT
>JAJHUR010083771.1:0-20159 GCA_027495735.1 Lutjanus campechanus | reverse complement strand
ACAGAAACTATGTAACCTTAAGAATTAGGTATTCTTTTGACGAGTGGGTTAGCCCAAAACACCACATTGTGACACACTAGCTGGATGATAAATTCTGATCTGGTAGCACAGTTTGCATTAGAGCTTATTAGTTCCATGCTAGTTTAGTGTGATCAATACACTTTTTTCCTGAACACACAAGAGAAGTTAATGCAACTTTATAAAAGTACCAGTAACTTCACAATCTAATCTATTCTTGAAGCCTGTCAAAATCATATTTAAGACATTTTGAGGCCTAAAATTCAGATTACTGGACTTGTTAAGACTTTTTAATGACCTGCAAAAACCCTCTTTTAGTGTTTTGTTTAGCTGTAATTACAGAAAGTTTGCAACTAGGCCACAATACCTGCTTGGAAACAGACTAAGCACTGCCCCAACTTGAAACGTCATTTACGCTATATCACACGTTTTATTACGATGATTGATATAGTTGTAGGTCTGTTCAATTGGCAGAGGGATTTTGGTCTGCACCCGTCGATAACACCCCTTGGAAACTGAAAATGAACTGAGAGATTCCAGACTAATTCACATTTATGACCCGGGGCCTGGAGGAAACCAGACCCCAGTCTACCACCACAGATTAGCCTGCTCCTGAACCTTACAACTTTGATTTCCTCCAAACTCCAAAAGAAACACTGACCCCCAATTAGAAACAGTTAAATGGACCTGAGAATTACATCCTGTCATTTTGCTTTAGTTTAGAACAGGGAGTTGATGTACAGCACTGTAGTAAGACATAACCTCACCCACACCAAATACACACACGCACACACACACTCACCTGTCCTCATGACGTGCCGAGCGCGCTCTCAGCTGGCACTTATCAAAGACACACACACAGTACGTCCTCACATACAGCAAACACTCAAGCAGCCACTCACTCATGCTACCTCAGTCTGCCTATTTAAACCTGCCACTAATAAATTTATATTTACTGCCTGCATTGAGGACTTTTAAATTATGGCGTACAATAAACCTGGCACACACATCTCAAAAGCTCTTTCAGGGGATGTTAAAGCAATATAGTAAGCAATTTTCCAAAGTGGATTACAAATTTCACATCCAGGTTTTATTGCACATTACGATAACTTAACCACATCTAAATGTTCCGCATAAATGGGAAATATGTGCTGCTTAATATGCTATTTTTCATTTTTTAAGAAGCGCTTTGCAAACCCTGCCAAGCGAGGGAGCATGCTGGTTTGTGTGGTGGGGGAGTCAATAATCTTTATGAGGTGGATTTTAATTACAAGGAGATAACTGAGTATCCTCCTCACGGCAAGCCTCCATCAATCTCTATTCTGCATCAAGCTGTACGTAGCCTTGGCGCACACACGCACACACGCTCAAGCACACACACAGACACAGATACCCTTTCAGACATGATTGATCAATCAATCAGCAATGTATTATTTTCATCTCGGCGAGGCAAACCTTATAAAAGCACATGAGGCAGGCGTTGCTAGATGGTGTTTAACCGCACACAGAAACACACTTACATGACTAACATGCATGTACACACACACAGGCTGACAGAAACACAGATACACACACACACGCACAGAGACGCTGGCAGGGTAATCCAGCTAAAAAAGGTTAAGGCTGATGTTTTCCCAAAGAACGACGGTCTGTGAAAGGTCAGATCAATCATGTGCTAAGCATGCCTCGTAAGCAATCCATAAAGAGCTTGTTTTAAATAATAACATTTTATAGATCACCTAAAGACATAACTGTACCAGCGGCAGGTAGAGCCTCACTCTGGAAATAGTCCTCAACGCGCCAAGAATCAAAATGGGACCAAACTTAATATGTTGACTGCGTTTCGTTTAATGAACCGGTGGCATTTCCAGCGAAACCTCGCTCGCACGGTGCCAGCAGACGTCTCTGTTCAACAATAGGCAATTCTTTTAACAGAATATTGCAGTACAGCAGTTGGCTGTAAATGTGCCCTGGTCTTGAAACAAGCACAATGCCTTTTCTCTTTAAGTGGCTGATGTTACATTTGTAGTGTAACCACTTTAATTCCAGCTGTCTGGCAGAAGGCAAGCAGCAATTGAAGGAGAAGTAGTTGCCTGACACTTTGTAATGGTGTAAATGTATTAGAACTAGTTTCGTGGCAGTTCAATGACTCTCTATGGAGCAGACGGGAGATGAATCAGATTGCTGGAAATCATACAAGTTAGAGAATAAAGAGAGTAAAAGGTAAAAAAGGCACTATCTGACTACTTGTTTTTAAATTTAGTCAGTAAAAAAGGCTCTGAGTTTGGCTTTTTAGGAATTACAGGAAAGGAGAGCAGGGCTGGTGGAAAAACTGGTGTGTCTCCTTATCTCTCTGTCTTATTAATAACAAAGTAGCCACGGGGAGAGTCTGAAACCTTAGCAGGGTAGTTTAGGGGATAGCTGGTCGAACAACAAATCAATTCATTATGTACATCATCTATCACGTAACACTACTGGGTGCAGTATTGCACAATTTTGCTTGGTTTAAGAGATATTGAGAGCTAATGAGGTTGAATTTGTGCTCCGAGTGATGTCATTTGAGGACACCGAATCCTTGTAGTGTTAATTAAAACTCAATGAAATGATGTAGATGAAAAATTTGCATGGCTGAAAGCCACAGTGAGGGGTACTGCTGGGAAAATAAGGTTTTCAACTTAATAAGTTGTTAATATACTATGTGAAATGAATACAACTTTTAAGTTTTTTTAAATGTGTACTGTATATACAATAAATATATAGATATCGGCGGTGATAATTAGCTGTTTGAAGGTTTGAGTTAAGCTTTGTAATTTTATTGTACTTAAAGGGATACTTCTGTTTTTTTGACATGCTGTTGTATGAGGTACCTACTGTATCCATTGTCAGTGTTTTACCATCATTATCACTATTGTATCTACAGTCAGTGTGCCCCCATTTTGGAGAAGCAGAGAAGAGAACCAGCATGAAAGCTAAGTGCTGTGGAAGGAAAATCTATCTCTGTTTAAGTGTACACTGTTTTTAGAATATTTTCATCACTTTACCTTGCTTTCAGATAGCCCTTTACTTTAGCACTATATTTTCTCACCTGTATTACTTCTGTATTCCTATGCATAAGCACCTGCCTGTGCCTACGCCACAGATCAGCTGACTGGGTCAGAGTTAAGAAACACCAAATGCAAGAAAATAAAGATGAGTGATTAAGACAGCGATGAAGAAATGCCATTCACCGTGGAGACAAGAGGATACCTTTATGAACCAGAGGATACAGAGGAAGAACTTGTGCAGATAGAGTCTTGAGGTGGTTTTTCAAAATCCTCTGCAGAGCAATTATCAGTGGAAACACAGCTGTAACAATCTTGCACACGGGCTACTGATGTTTTTATTCACCGCAACTAGCAACAGCCTCTAAGGCAGGGGTCTCAAGCTCAAATTTGCCTGGGGCCGCTGGTGGCATTGTTATCTCATCGGAGGGCCACTTTAACGTTCAAGGACTGCAGGAAAGTGCAATATTTCTGAAAACGTACTTTTTTATTTCCATTGCTGACATATTTTCATTGCACTGAATAGAAAAATAGTTTAAGTTGGTATGAAACCACTAGAAAAATAAACAAATAAAACAAAATTTACACATTATATATTTGCCATCATGCCGTGTGCTGGACGGACGGAGAGGGGGACCCCAGTTCTAACCAGTATCACTCAACAGAACACTGTGAAATATATATGGTCACCAGGACACTTGATTCTTTGAGCATCCTGGGAAAACACATGCACAATCTTTGAACTCTTTAGAAAAGTAAAGTTTGATTTCAGTCTGATCCTGAAACTTTGTGACCCAAACAGCTGATCTGTGTTGTAATACAGCGTGCTGCACAGACAGGCGCTCTTATGTGTAGGAACACAGAAGTGTACTCTTAAACAGATATGGAATTTTTTAGGTAGGCCCTCTTCTTCTTCTGCAGCAATGCTGATCTTGCCTGCCAGGACTCCTCTTTGCTTCTCCAACTAACTATGACTAACTATGACTATGACTATGGATAACTACCTCATATAACCCCATTTCAAAAAAGCTGAACTATGCCTGTAACACTTCTAGGTCAAATTTAACAGCTGAAGGAAAAATGAAACCTCTCTATTGGCCCCCACAGCAGGTTGGATGCTCAGCTCACCTGTGATGGCCACACTGTAGCTGTCCCCTGCTTGTATCTGCGTGACCCCAGCTAGCTGAGAATAGCTGATGAGATGAGGAGCGGAGACGTGAATCCTGTCCTCCCCAAGTCCAAGCTGTCCCTGCAAGCAAAATAATGATATGGTGTCAGTGACAGGATTAAATAAAAGTTTAATCCCAGTGATTTCATTGCTCATAGACAGAATACTTAAATAAAGACACATGCCTAAGTGGTATGTCAATTTTGGGGAAACAATTTTCCCGTTTTGTGTGGCAGCGGCAGTAGTCTATCTTTCATCTCATCCAAATTCATGCCGCCCTGCCATTCCTGAATGCAAACATGGTTGTTAGATTTGTCATATAGGACTTGTATATCACCTCCAGAGTATCATAATTTAAGTGCATCTCTGTAAGGCCCTGTTATAATATCTGCTGTGTAAGGTTATATATGACACCAGCAACTGGCAATTCATCTTGTCTCAAATGGCTGTCACTGAGGAGGAAATACTGTTAAAAAAGGCACACTGCATATTTCTTACACCAGCCAAAAGTCTAGTGTTTCATGTTTCATTTACCATTGTGCACAACTACTTGGCAATGCAATCCCTCATCAATGAGAGTAAAAACTCTGCTAAAACACAGAGGCTTAAAGGAGCACTATGTAGCCATTGTGCATGCAAAAATGTGTATAGCCATAGACTGTATATTAAATAGGTTGAAATCCTATCTAATACATGATCTAAGGTTGGAGTTGCTTCCCCCGCCGTTCCTCCCCTAACTTGGGCTAACTTGGACTGGCTGCTGGGACTGGTCTGCAAGACACGTGCAAGATCATAGATTGACAATAACAAGAGAGGGTAAGTCCTCTGACTGTTATCCTGAAAACAAAAGCTCTAAAAATACACTCTGGAGTTGGAGTTTAGTGACTGTCTGTCTCACTGCCTGCCAAACTCCATTCACCTATTGCTCAGTTTAACTCTTATAAACATGTATGCTTTCTACAAGATCAGTATTGATTTCTTACAAGTCATAAACACACACTAACTCATTTGATGAACATTGGGCATTAATTTGAACTCTGATTAACAGGAAATGGGCAGAAAAAAAAAGACATTTATTCCGGCCTGGAATAAAAATTTCAAAGGGCAACACTGTGGCTGTTGCATTGTTGTCTGAGAAACAAATATTTCAACTTAACATGTTTCCTTAATCTCTGATGACATATCGCGGTCATTGTATGATTTAGAACAATATACATTACAGATATCTCCTTTAATAACCATATTGTCTCAGATAGTACAATAGAATTCATTGTCCTCAATTTACATCTCTGTCTTTGTGTTGGAAATGGCGAGTGTGTTCAGTTTGACTCCTCTCAGCTGCCCTGCTCCTCTCTCTCCTGCTTGCTCCTGCAGAGATAAAGGGCTTTCTGCACTGTGCTCATGTGCACGTCGGCATGCCCTGGCATATGTTTGAAATTGAGCACAATATGTGTGGGTTTACGTTTTGAGTGTGTGTGTGCGCCGTGCAGTAATCTGGGTCTTTAATTGCTTATTCGTATGTGCGCTACTGTGAGGATTTGTAGATGCGTGGCAGCATATGTTCCTGCTGTGAGTGTGTGTGTTTATGTATTTATAGGTGTGAGTGTTTGTGCTTCCATCAGAAGGTGTGTGTGTATAAATTTACTTGCATTTAGGTGCAGGTAAGTGAGCAGATGTGTCCATACCTGCATTTGTGCACGTGTCTGTGTGTCTGCATGTGTTTATACTTGTATTATGTGTATTTTTGTGTGTGTCTGAGTGAATGAGCACTGTCAGGTGCTGCTCCATGCTGTGCCAGCTGCATCTGGAGCCATCTGTGTTGGGGCTCAGTGGGAGGGGAGCGGATGACTTTAATGTACTTGAACCCCAGACAGACCTTTCCCAGACAGTCGTCAGTATGAAACCAAGACAACTGGGCCCAGTCAAGCTGAACCGGCTGATCTGGGTGGTGAGCAGGAGACAGACGCTTTGGTTACACTGTAACCCCCGGTCAGACTCACTGGGGAACCTCTGGCAGTCAGATGCACACAAACACTGGGATCTGTTTGTTTCAATGATAGAGGAGTAGTGTTTTATATCAGAGGACACGCTCACCTTTTCTTAGCTGTCAAGGTTCTGCTGCCCACCTTCAACAATGTGATCTAGATTTACTTTTTTCATGTACTGTATCTGTGTGTCTGCAAGTTTGATCCCAAACATGTATGTGTTTACAGAAGACTTGCAACTTGACTTTTGACTTTATTTGTTTCCTCACTTTTGGCTAAAAAATGAACTCACTTCCTTGAGATTCTCTTAACTCCTTTAAAGTTATCTGGGAGGCAGAATAGAAGAGGTCATTTCAGGGGATGTGTGAGATGAGATTTTGCAAAGAGTGCACAGTTCCTCTATCTGCGCCAAACACGGCTTCACTCAATGCATGAGCCTACACTGAACCCGCTTCACCAAAGCTCGGCTTGCAAAAATATTTGATTAAGTGTCTCCAACCTGTGACTGATGTCAAAGAACACGAGCAAGTTATACGGCTATGTTCTAGCTGTGCCCTTCTTTAGATAAATATTAGACTGAGATCTTTGACACTTTATGTATCCAGTGAAAATTTTGCTCCTAATTCTATTTCTGCTGTGTTTGGGGTGCCACACAGCCTTGACCAACTTCATCTGGTTCCACTAACAAATTTGAAACATGTCAAGAGTGCTGCCTTTCAGGTATTTTTGGTTGTGCTAATGTCTTCTTTTTAAAATGTTTTGTATTAATATATTGACCTTACTGTTGGTCTAATATATTAAAGTTTTACATGCTCAATACATAAATACTTTATATATGTTTGTATTTATTGTGATTGTTTATTGGGCATTGTTGTGGTGCACGGTTCATGGGCTTCTGTTTACAGTTGTTTATTGAATGATTGCATCTTACTTTATTGTCATCTTGTGGAGAAAATAAAACATTTGAAAATAAAAAGGCCTAAGTTGAGGACATGTCATTTTGTTTGTATTTTTAATTAATGCATACAAGTGATTTGTTTGCAGAAAATTCTTTTTGGTGTTGAGGATATATCTGCAGAGATAGCTGGGTTGATGAGGGACAACAAGTACTGATATTATTTGTATGTAAATATATTCTATTCCTTTTAATGTCCAGTTAATGTTTGCAGTATTTGGTTATAAATTTCTGACTTCAGCTGAACTTGCTCAGTTTTAGACCTCGTGGCTCTCTCATCACCCTACTTCTGATTTCACTTCACTGGCTTACGATTAAATTTAGGACACAATTCAGATTGTGGAAAAACCTCCCCTATAACTGCTTTGCTTTTTATTGTGCTATTTTATCCTGCTGTAATGTTTGTATTGTACTCATCTATTGTTTTGCTTTACCTTTTATCCTTTCGTTAAGCACTTTGTAAACAAGGTTTTGAAAAGTGCTATATATGTAAAATTTTACTTACATACTTTTATTTTCAAAACAATTGACAATTAACTGTTCTTGTGCTGCTTACGTTAAGCTATTACATTGACTCTGATAAAGGATGAATTAAAAGTGCATGAAAAAGACTTGCAGCCCGAAGCTGTGCCGCTGATAGTCTGAACGTCCCATTATGGCTACTTTAGGACTGAAACCTGAAGTTCAGACTTGGCTTTTCCCTTTATTGACTCTGTTCTTAATTGTGACATCCCCTCTCACTCTCTGTGCACTCTCACGTAATAAAAATAGCAACATATCCATTCAAAACGACAACTCAACACTTCAGCCACAAAACTAACAACAGCACAGTTTACACACAACCCTCCACCACAAAGTGATCACACAGAGGCCTAGTAATGATCTTGCAGCAACAATATGATTAGTGAAGCACAAAATCAATTAATGCAGCAGTAGAATCAATAGGTGTCTCTCAGCATATATGTCCTGCAGTTAATTAATAAACAAAAAGGACATTAAGCAGCAGAGCATCAGACTGTGGCAACGACTGTCATCAGTCACAACGTGTGTACTGATGGCATCAGCAGGAAGGAAAAGGGAAAACATAGACAGATATAAATGTGAGCACACTGAAATACCGAACACACCCACAGGCAAAGATGCTTACACTATGTACACATCTGAGAGCATGAGCATGCATAGACACACACTAATGTAAAAATGCACTCATGCATGTGCCCTTACGCACCAACACAAACAAAGACATGCTCTCTTCTTGCACACAGAGGGAATCCTGATTCATGGTATCAATAATCCTCATTTTACTCTACTGCAGCAGCCCAGACCATATTAGCATCAATTTGGAACAGACCCAGGGTTCGATGAGGCCTGAACTGTGTTGGAACCAGGCCCGGGGTTTCCACCACCACCAGGCCGGCTCACTTATTATTTACCATGCCTGATGAGCAACCCTCATCATTACATTACAGACAGGATTGCAATCGACAGCCCGAATGGCCACACTGAACTGAAGCCATACCTCAGACATAACATAAACACATGGTACACATGACTGCTTTCCAGTGTATAGAAATACATTTCACACAAGTGGGAAAAGAAACAATACTGGACAAAAACAGGGAAGTGTTTGGCCTTTAGTTTTATACAATTAGCTCTTATGGAGTTGGTATTAAAATATTTGATTTTATGTTTTACTACTATTATTTGTAGTTTCAGGCACACATATTTGGGTAAAACACACTAATGATTTAAAGCAGAGGTGGCAAGTACAAATACTCAAGTACAAGTACAAGTTTGAAAAGGACTCTGCAAAGAGTGTAAGTAGTGTAAGTACTGATTCAACTTCGTTAAGGTGCAGACTCAGAAATGTACTCAAAGTATATAAGTAAAAAGTCATCCTCTGAAGGACATTTCTAGTGGTTTCGTGCAAAGCTAACTGAACCTCATCTTCTCTCCATGGTCAAGTCTCCCTCTCATGTCTGTTTTGTCTTGTTGCATATTTTACATTTTTGTCTTGGTCTGCTGTGCAAGGAATTGTCTTTTCTATCTGTTTTCAACCCATACATTTAGGTTGAAATCGGCCTTGATGTTGGGAAGGCGGCACATAAGAATTCAAAATAAAAATAATGTATTAAAACTAAAGTAACGAGCTTGTTTTGAAAATGTAAGGAGCAAAAAATGCAGATATTTGTGTTAAAAAAGAGGGTGTAAAAGTAAAACATTGTCAGAAAAATAAATACTTAAGTACAGATACCTGAAAAATCTATTTAAGTAGAATAATGAAGTATAAAATACTTTACTTCCAATCCCTGGTTGAAAGATAAACAGACAAATAACAGCAGATGTTCATTTTCCCTGCTTTGTTGTAAATGTACTTAAAGCTGCAACAAATAGTCAATTGATTGATTCATCAACCGAAAGATAATTCATCTGCAACTACTTTGATAACTGATCAAATATTCATTTTTTCAAGCACAAGTGTCAAACATGGTTACTGGTTCCAGATTCCTAAGGATTTGCTGCTTTTCTTTGTCATTTGTCATTTGTGATAGTAAATAAAGAGTCTTTTGGACTGTCTGTTGGACAAAGAAGAAAGAAAGCGATTTCAAAATGTCACCTTGGACTCCTTGTCACCTTGGAAAATTGTGATGAGCATTTTTCACATTTTTTTTGACATTTTATAAACTAAATCAGTGCTGCACAATTGATCAAAAATAATAGCAAAATCAAAATATAGCCAAGTGCAGGATCTGAATCCCTGAAGCCGCAGTTTTTTGATAAAGGAAAAATGTATGTAGTGCTGCAGAGATGGTCCGGACTTCAAATCTTTTTCTCAAAAGCCACTTCATGATTTTAAACATTTTTTTGTCAGTGAAAATGAAAATTGTGATGCAAAAAGGACCATTCCCACTAATCACGAATCATATCACGATTGCAAGATTTGTCAAAATAATCACAATAACATTTTCTTACCATATCATGCAGCCCTAGAGTAAATGATTAACCATGAAAATAATCATCAGCTTAATTGATAATGAAAATAATCATTAGTTGCAGCCCTATTTTTCCTTGAGTATCATACTTTTCTAATTTTCCAGGAGGACGTTTGCTTGTAGTTTTGCAAATAATTAAATAATGAGTAATGCAGATATTCTGTAATCTGTGGCTCATCTTTGTACTACTTATCATCTGCTTTGTATGAGAGAGTGGTTTTCTTTCCATGCTGTCTACCTCATTATTTAGACTGCTTAGAGCTCACATTAGAAGTCTATTGGATGTTCTATCAATCAGGTCTCTGGCCGGTTGAACTCCCTGACATGAGCACAGCAGACAGTTGACCCTGTTATCACACAGCTGACATTAGGAGTCGAGACATGACTCCCGACTGCAGATTTATTAGTCTGCATTAGGTTTACGTCATCAGTGACACAGGCTGGTTAATTCAATAACCCACAATGTGACTATTTAGATATGAACGTTTTACATTCTGTTGTTTTTTATTAAAAAGAGTGCATCTAAAAGTGATTGTTTACTCCACAAAATGCTACTTTTAGCTTTCCTGCTTTCTTTGACACTTGCTTACCCCCGTTATGCTGTTACCATATTGATTCTGGCTGTGGCGCACGCTCTCTGACATCATTCAAATTCCTTCTCACCTCAATCATGCGATACAGCATAGGCCGTCCGTCTTTTAGTCTCAATAGGAGGAAAACAATGAGATTTCTATCTGTAATACTATTACCAGGCGTAATAGGGTTAGAGCTGCCTGGGTTTACCTTAGTAAGGCAGCGGAAAACTTTATTAGGTTTAAGACCTTTTGCTTTTCTACTTTTTCTGCTGCTACTGATACATAAGAACCTTTAAGCCCCAGAGAGAGGAAGGTATCAGCTTAGTAAAGAAAAAAAAAGTCCAAGATGGCCCCTCATCTCACTCCTTCTACAGCGACAAACAAAGTGTTATCTTTCAAGAGGTGGAACCTTTCTTATTTTTTTACGTGTTGACGGGAGTAGTTTCGGTGTGGCACTGTGCGGCTGATTACAGGGGGAGTCTTAATCAGGTGGTGCAGTCTGCTCGGGGGCCCCTGGGGCCGAGAGTGTGCTACATCCTGTCAGACTGCACAGAGAAACAATCAATCATCAGAACGGCTCCGAGACAGAGGAGAGGGAGAGGGCAGGAAGATAGGAGCGATGGAGGAAGAGGAGAAAGAGAGAACATGATGAGGAGAGAGAGGAGAAAGAGACGGTGCCCTTGCAGAGACTAACGCAGAGTTATATAGACGCAAGAACACCTATGAAAATCCAATGAGTCTAGTTAGACTGGAAGCCACCCTTTGCTGTGTGGAAGCCAAGGCCACGTCAAAGCTCATAACAACTGATGTCTAACATTTTCATTGCTCCCCATGTCTCTCTAACCTTCACCTACATGTTTGTTTCACTGCCCTGGCAAAGCGTCATCCTCACTGTCACGTTGTAAAAGTGATCACATTTTGGCCGCGGTTTCAAACGACCTCACAGATAAACACCAAAGCTGGGAGGAAGAAGAATCAGAGGGAGAGGGGAACAGAGGGATTGAGGTGGGCCTAGGTTTTACACTCTCTGGGCTCTGTCTGAAGGCTGTGTAATGATGCGGCTCTTTAAAGAACGTCTTAAATGAAAGGCCAGAACAATCCTCGGTGACAGGTGGGATTCTTTATCTAACAGAGGAGGAGAGACAGGACAGGGCCAACAAACACACACATACACACACACGGCTCTCATGCACAGACTTTTGGCTACGCATGTTCAAAGGGGGCATGCACATGCATAAACTACAGTCGATTCCACAAAGAGGATTTCCTGCTCTGTCCATGTGAAGCAGAGGAGTTGAAATGGACAAACAGCAGATCCCATAAAGGTGATTTATAGAATTTAAAAAGATGTGCGTTCTTGGCACACCATGAAGGATATTAAGTGCTCGAAGGGAGGGCTCGGACACAGATTCCCCAAAAACCTTTTAATCTCCACTCTGGAAGAAAAAAAAAAATCTTCTCAAAAGGTCTCAAAAATGGAAGACAGAGACAGAACCGGAGAGCAAGAACACTTGTGTGATATGAAAAAAGCCTGGAGTCCAGTGTTGTTCTAAGTCTGTCTCTCCTGGCAGGGCCAAAAGTGGAAAAATGTTTGGCTCACCTCTTGCCCCATCCCCCAGGAGAAGACATTCCCACCATCTGAAAAAAAAGGAGAGAGAGAGAGAGAGAACACAGTAAACCAACAGTCTGCAAACAATTCAAGAAAGGCAACAAATAGAAGCCTGGGGTTAAAATAGAAAAGAAAAAGAAAAAAACAAAAGCGGAGGGAGAGAAGGGAAATGCGCAGCTGACAAAAGTGGCTCAAGCATCATACATCAAGCACTTGTTACCTCTCCCGGTGCTTGTGATTGCACATGACTGCAAACAAGTCAGTGATAAAAATCTGAAGAAAGATGAGACCGATCGGGCTGGCTTTAAAGATCATCAATCACGGCCCTGTAAGCTCAGATATTATTAGTTCAAGTAAAGCTGCACTCTTCCATTTTATGGACATCATAAAAGACTTTGGGGGGTGGAGGTGGAGTGGAGGAGATCCCCCAGTGTTTTAACTAGGACTGGGATGGATGTGTTTGGAAAAGCAGACCGGATGGATGGACAGCTCTAATGTAGTAGCGCTAAATGAATCACTCACACTGCACCAGGTTCCCCAGGGGAAGGAATGTGGGATGGGAGTGTAAGGCCCCACTTACAATATGTTAGAGTAAGTAAAAGTGTATGGCAAAAAGGGCTGTGTGTGGGGTCATGTGTGTAAGAGTGTGTGTATGACCTCTTGGCGACAGCGTGTATGGAGCTTTGGTTTCATTAATACATCACCATAATAGTTACATTGTGTGTCTGCATTTATAGTACATGTGTGACTGGAAAATGAAGTGATTTCATGTATGTGCATGCACACACACACATTCCCATGCAACCATTTGGACAAGTAGAAAAGACAGACACATGTTGATTTTAGATATCACAAGCGATCTCCAAAATCTATCAGTCAGTGATTTCTCCCCGGAGAGATAAATCAGTTCAAATAAATCTGATTCAAGATGGCAATAACAGGTGCACACAGTGTGCTCAGTTTTACTGTCAAAATGTGACACTTTTATTAATCTCCTGATGGGTGCTTCTTTTACGACAAGAGTATCATAACTGGAGTGATGACTAATGACAGTTTGTTAAAATATTCATGTGGTCTTAGTTAAGTTAGTAAAAATATTCACGCCCTCAAGACACATAAAAAAATACTATAGCAGTATTAAATCCAAAGTGCAAAGTGGAAATACTTTCTTGAAGGTGATACACACTGGGACCTCAAAAAAGCACATCAGCATCAAAACTTGGGTTGTACCCAACTTGGATTTGGCTGTTCAACACGAAGATTAGACTATTTGTTCCTTTTTTATCAGTTCAGCATAAAACCTAACTCCTATATCAGCCTAAATGAGTCTAATCTACTATCATATCTCACTTTTTAATACTTCTCTTTGTAATATGTGACGTGAAAACATCAGTTTTCCACAGTCATAGAGTGAGTCCTGCTGATAGTTCAGTTTTAAAATCCCAGCGCACCACAGAGCGTCTCTCCTGCCTGACTGCTGACAGCTCTGTCAGCCAAAGAGTCGATCACAGCAGACAGCAGTTATGGAGGAGGTTGTACCCCTGTCTGGTTCAAAAGTGGTTTAGCCGACTTCACTAACAGTCATCACCAGAGCAGGCGCCACACGGACTAATACTGTTCCATCACCCCTCTCCGCTTCCATCACAATTAGTTTTGTGGTTTGTGGTCATTTTGAGTTTATAAAGTTAATAGCCTACCATGTTGCTCCTGCACTGCTCTGTGTACAATGATGCAGCTAAAAGACAAAAGTGCAGAGATCTGACCATCAGAATGCGACCTAACATGAGGTCTTCTCAACCGATGACTCAAATCATGGATTTCTCTGGGGCAGCCTCAATCCAGACTGTTAAAACTTCCATGAGAAGCTGTTTTCATCCACATCAACAGGTTTTTGCTACACAAAAAGACTAGATAGATTTATAAACTTAAAGGGAAACTTTTGATTGACAGCATATGATGTCAATTGAAGCAATAAATTCCTCCATGCATGTTTTATTGACAGAAAATCTTTTTTCTTCCTTAAATCCAGTGAAGTCACTAGATGTAAGGAAGAACTACAGGCAATTTCAGGTTGAATATCTAGTCTCCTCCTCTAGGCAACCAGGGATCATGATAGATGAGTATTTTTGTCATCTAACTATGTTTTGGCCGATAAACTAATAGCTATATGGGCGTGAGAGTCACAAGCACACCCACAATGCATCCTGGTACATGTAGGAACTGCTGCACAACGAAGTGAGCAGAAAAGCTCAGTTTTCTTGGTCAATATAGCAGCACTGAGGAATCCACTGCTTTAGTTGACTACATTAATCATCAACACTGACTGGGCATCCATATGAAAAGTTGAAAAGTTTTGGTCATATTTTCTAATTGCTTAAAGATTAGTATATTGGGTTTGTGTTTTTGGTGAAAACATTGATGTAATATGTATTATAGGAAATGATCTGATTATGAATTGTTTGTATTATGCTTTCAAGTGTGTTTACCCCAACACCTGCTGACTAAGGGCATGTGTCTGTACAGTGTTTTTTTTTTTTTCTCTCTCTCTCACTGCACAAGTGTTTCATTCCAGCATTCCCCAGCACCCTGCTGGCACAGAAAAACAAAGGTGCAATATGGACATGGGGCCTAACAGTTTTGTCCAAATGATGTGGGACATATAATCTGAAGATCTGAAGACCCATTATCTTCTTCTGAATGTTAATTTATTCATTCAGCCTAACATGCAATACTATATTGATCTTAAAAATACTATGATCCATGAAACAATAGCAAAATGCGTGTGAGCACCTGGACTTGCATCAACTCAATTCACACTTTCCACATTTTTTCATACTCATATTTACATTTCCACTTTCTAAATCTTCATCACACCATACCACTCCTTCCTGAGCAATGTCTGTTTTCTATTTCACTTATTCCTCACAACATTTCTTTCCGTCTTTCTCTCTCTCTCTCTGCCTGCCAGTGAGGACATAAAAGCTAGTGTGAAGTCCATCACTGCCTGGTGAATAGCTGCCCTTTGTGCCTCAGAACTTAATTCACAGGCTGAAAGGACCCCGGCCCTGCCATAGCACCTCTGTGTGCTGCCTGATTTAAAAGAGCTTGCATGTCCACCAAGGTTTGCCTAAAAGTCTTCTGTTAGGTTAAACACACCAGGTTTAGTCAACTTCTGAGGACTGAAAAATCAAAGGGCTGACTAGTGTGGAAACAGCAATACAGATTGTAAATTTAGTTTACTTTTTTATACTAAGCTGTGAATATAAACAAGTCTGGTGCCAACACTGGTCTTGCAGTCACTAACGTCTGCACTGTTGTCAGGGAAACCTGACTGTTTTTTTCATGGTTGCCTTGACCTTATTCAATATATAGACCCCCTCACTGCTCCATACATCACCACTTTAACATGCAACGTCATGGGTGTTACAGCCAGCTCATGTAATTTGGGGGCTGTCCAATAAGAAAGTACTTGTATGACCATTTCAAGCAACATAACTTTTCTTTTCTCCTACTTTGGCATCTGTGGTTGCAGAGGGCATCAATAACACGCCAACCTCTCTCCCCGTCTTTCTCTCTCCTCTGTCAGAGACCCTAGCCGGTCTTGTTAGGCCTGACACTGGCACCCTAGTGAACAAAAGGACTGCACGGCTTAGGGCTGCCCAGGAATGTCAGCGGGTTCACATTTCACATGCAGATGCGTGACCCCAGAGCCCTTTAGTGGGAAGGTGCGCTTTAACCTCACAGAGCAGCATGAGGAGGGGAGAAGGGGTGTGGGGGGTGTGGGGCACCTTAAGGGGAATCTGGGGATGGGGGGAGGGGTAAAAAATAAGAATGTCAGAGTGTGCACTGCTTACATCTGCACTTACAATGCTATGCATCTCTCTCTCTGCCTATCTTCTCTTGTTCTTTCCCAAAACATTGATGCACACTGTTAAACTCTGCTGATATACCTTATAGAATATTATAATTGTCGATATTCTGAAAACTTGTCAGAGCCGTCTCCTTTATGTGTGATCTGCGGTGCGCCCCCTCTCTTCCCCCTACTTCGGAACACATGAAAGCATTAACTTTTAAAGTGCATACTTAAGATTTCTCCCCAAATAATTGAAAAAGCACAATGGGAGGGGTTATGTAAGGCAAAAGTAGTGTGAGCTCTGCAAAAGAAACCAAAGCTACTGTCATCTGCTCTCTGTAGGCCCAGGCAGGCACAGTTTCAACTCAAGGGCTTCACACTTCTATAACTTGTTCTCCTTCCCTCGTTGCTCTTCCTATCCTAACTCTCTCTATACCCGTTTGCCTCTCCCCCTCTCCTTTGCTCTCGATAGTGGAAACTTCAAAGACAACAAGATCTTCTGCAAAAGCATGAAACTTCAAGCTCGTTGTTTGTTTTGACCCCGAAGCCCCTTGCTACAACCCTCCACCTCCAACTTGCAAGTCCTGCAAAATACATGAGGAAGAGATCCAGAACTGCTTTTTTCCCCCCCTGCCCGCCTGCAACCTTCATTCTACTGTTACTGTTGTTGTTGTGTGAGTTTTGTAGAAAGCAGCTCTGGCAAATGGCACCGCATCTGCTACAATGACCTCACAAAACTGATGACAAAGTACAATAAGTTTCTTGTGAAGCAGAGGAGTATAAACTTTTCAAATACATTTTATATATTCCACTAAGAAAATGAAAATAAAAATCAATACTACACAAACGTGCGCGCACACACACACACAGAGAACACGCGCACACATCTATGCTTGCACACTGACTCATCTAGCTTGCCCTCTGTAGGTGTCTGGGTTGAGGATTGGAGTTCTGATTTCGTTTTGAGAAGTACAAAAGGGCCTCGTCTATTGGCAGTTTGCTGCCTCCAGCCAGGCTCGGATCTGTCATAACAGGGAAATAAAGACAATAAAACAGTTAAAAAATAAAAATAAAAAAAAAACAGTGCCAAGAGCAGTGCCTCTTGATTTCCTTTATTTTTGCATTTTTGTCACACTTAATTGCAAATGAAAAATAAATTTTTTACATGATAATTTCATTTCTTAAAGGCCAAAACTGGTTGTGCCAACTTTAGCAGGAACAACTGCAACCCAACGCTACCAATAACCAGAGATCAGTTTGTAGATCAAATTTGGCCCATTCTTTGCAAATTGTTTTAATTCAGCCACACTGGAAGGTTTTTCAGCATAAACTTCATATTTAAGTTCCTGCTGCAACATCTCGTCTTTGGATTCAAGTCAGGACTGGACTTGGCCACTCCAAAACCTTGATTTTGCTCCTTTTGAGCCACTGAAAAGTGGACCGGCTCTTGTGCTTTGGTTTGTTGTTTTGCTGCATTCAATTTTGTTTGAGCTTCAGATCACGGAGTTATTGCTGGACATCCCTCCTCAGAATTTCCCGATTTTCTGAATTCATGATTCCATCGATTATGGCAAGTTGCCACAGGTCGATCATGAAGCAGAAAAGCATTCCCACGCCATTAAAATAACACTACCATGTTAGACTGTTAGTATGATGTTATTATTGTGGAATGCTGTGTTGTATTTACACCAGATGTAATGGGACACGTCTTCCAAAAAGTTCTATTTTTGTCTCATCAGTCCACAGAACATTATCCCAAAACACTTGGGGGTCATCAGTTTGTTTTCTGGCAAATGTGAGATGAGCCTTTATGTTCCTCTTGGTTAGTAGGCAGTTTAGATGTTCATCTGGGTTCTTTTGTCACTTCCTGGATGAGTTGATGATGTGCTCTTGGAGGAATTTTGGTGGGCTGGCTGCTCCTGGGAAGACTGACCACTTTTCCAAGTATTTGGAGATAATGGCTAGTCTCAGAGCCTCAGAAATGGATTTGTATGGGGTGCCCTGGTAGCTCAGTTGGTAGGGTATGTGCTCAATGTACTGAGACTGAGTGCCTGCAGTGGTCGTGGGTCCTATTCCAGCCTATAGCCATTTGCTGCATGTCACCCCCCACTCTCTCATCCCCTTTCCTGTTCCAACTTCAGCTGTCCTATCAAATAAAAGCATAAAAGGCCCAAAAAGGCTTTGCAACACTTCCCCCACACTGATTATTACAATAACTTTCTTTCTCATCACTTCTGGAGTTTGTGTTGATCGTAGCAGCCTGTGCTGCTTATTGAGACCTTTTAGTCAACGTCACATTGCTGGAAAGGATGTATTTAAGCGATGTTTAGATTCTACAGGGTTGGGACTAATCAAGCCTGATCATCTGTGGTCTAATTAAACCCAAGTTTGAATTTAATTTGGTCCATTGTTTGAATAAGTAAAATATGGCAATTACTTTTTCACACAAGGTCAGTTGAGTTGGATAACTTTTTTCTGCCAGTAAATGAAATGACAATTCAAAAAATATATTTGTATTTAATTTCGTCATCTTTGCCTTATATTCAGTTTTGTTTGAAGATCTGATACAATTAAGTGTGACAAATATGCAAAATATAAGAAATCAGGAAGGGGACAAATATTTTTTTTACAGCACAGTATAATGCTAACAGTTACCAAAGATGACAACAAAGGAAAATCAAGACAGGCCACTTAAGTTTATAATATTCTCGTGTCATAATGCAGAACAATTATACTTATAACACTACAATGTGGTTGACCTCGGAAGATGTATTGAGGTGTAAAACACGACCTGCTATTAACAGACATGATTTCTCCCACTGTTTCTGATTATTACATAAAGAATCACATATTACACCTTAAACTACAGGGTGGATCATTTTGATTCAGTGCATTGACGGTGTTTAAAAAACAAGACAAAACATAAAACCGATCTTTAAAATTGCATTTATTATGTTGTTAACCTGTCATCAAAACACCATCGCTATCGCTCTCATGATTACTGTCAATTTCAGCGTTTATCTAAGTCAGAGATGCTATTCTGCAAAGAGATTAATCTATATTCATGTCAGAGTGCTTAATTGTTTATCTGTGTAGTCTGCACGTTGTGTGTGTGCGTGTGTGTGCGTGTGTGTGTGTGTGTGTGTGTGTGTGTGTTTAGCAGTTCTGCCCTCTAATAGTTGAGACATCTATAGCATCCACAGCAAGGCCAGGGGAGCAAGGGAGCAATCCATAGGCCTGCGTAGCCATGGCAACTAAACAAGGAATAGGCTAGATGTCAGGCGAGCATGGCTAAATTACCCATTAGAGAAAGCAGGGAGGGGAGAGAGGGAATACTGGTCAGGGCACAAGAGGCTAATGGGGAGATAAGATGGCCAACATATAGACGACACACACACACACACACACACACCTGTCTCTTAAAACAGATAGGGGTTGTCACATAAAGGTGCTGGCACAAACACATACTGCAATAGGAAAATGCAATTAAATGTGTAAAAACTCTCAGAGATATACATACAAACACAATGCACACATATTAACACACTCAAACGTGGTGATATGTACATATAGGCTACTACACACAAATGCAAAAACACATGGGCACACACACAAGCATGCAAAGGGCACACAGCGAAGACAAAATGGTTTTAATAAAGACGCCCTCTTGGAGAGGTTGCTTGTGAATGTGAGGGAGATGTATTTATAGGAATCCTCCCGTGAGATCCTCTCTGCTCAACCTCACATTTGTGCATGAGACGGAGAGATAGAGAGAGGTTGTATTATTGCCTGTTTCTTCATCCTAATCCTTGATGCATGGCCTACTCCTTGAGTCTATACTAATGAATAAAAGAATAAAGAAAGAATCGGTGTAAGTATCTAAACCGTTGCAGAAGTGAAAAGGTAAAAGGGGATTGGCCCGGTGGTTCATTCCTGCTGTGAATGCACACACACACACACAC
>JAJHUR010083770.1:0-11744 GCA_027495735.1 Lutjanus campechanus | reverse complement strand
GAGTCTACGCCTGTCGTATGAAATGTTCAATATAAATAAAGTTAACTTGACTTTTGCTATAATTCTACATGTGCGCTCGGAAGATGGGAACCCCAGACCCGCGAAAGATCTCGCGACAGTGTGCGCAACGAAGCGACAACACGTCCAAATATCGCGAGGGTTCCGCAAATGTAGGGTTTCCATCTGGAAACGACCGTGACCGACCATAATCGCCGGAGCTCGAGCGAATTCTACGTACGTATTCTACGTAGCGGTGGAGCAGGAGGGAATAAGGATACTGTTAAAGAAACACTGTCTAGAAAAGACGTTTTCCTTCTGTTAGCTAACGTTAGCTGTTGAGAAATAAGCTAAGCTAACTCCTGTCGGGAAGGACACACACTGACAGTCTCCAGTGACTCTTTATTTCCAGCAGCTGTTCTGTACGTTGACCAGCGTTATTCCACAAACAGTAGCAGGTGAGTCACATCGTCTGTCGCTGGTTGCTGTCCACTAAAACACTTCCAGGCTGTTTCACACAGCAGCTGTGCTAACGTTTTTGTCTTCAGCGCTAAAATGAGCTGGGCCGAATCATTGCAGGCCTATAAACTCCCGTTTAGAGCCAGTGTGTGTCCGCTGGTACATTTCCTTGTGTCGTTGCGTCTTTGGAAATATATTTATGCCACTGCGCATGCGCGGGGAATGAGACTATTTTGATTCATGGACTGTATCTCATCATCCCCCATTCTTTCTGGTGCAGTAATGTGCATAAAATACCATTTATACCGTTCTGCATACTACAGAAGCGAGCTATTAAAATTGTAAACAGAGCTGATCATCATGAATCTACCAACATATTATTCATAAACTCACAGGCTCTCAAATTTAGAGCTTTGGTGGACTTAGTTCATGTAAAAAATGAGATGCTTCCAGACTGCATCCAGAGGCTTTTATATATAAGAGTGAGACAATATGAACAAAGAGGTAATTGCATATTCACAAAAACAAAGATTATAACAAATGAAACAAAGCTGTATAACAGTTAAAGGAGTCATTCTATGGAATAGTCTTTAAAAGGAAATGAAAATGTATAATTCACTGAATAGATTGAATTAAAAATAAATAAAATGATTCGTAAATGTTAAAATGGAGATATAAATACTAACATGTATACACATTTTTGTCATGACTGGGCATGTACAGTATGCATGTTTAAAAAATATGTGTTTACATGTATGTGTATAGGCTAAATGCATGTATGGATGTTTGTATGTATGAGAGTCCAACTGATGCTGAACTTATAGGGTCAGATGCTGATATTAGGGTGTAAAAATATTCCAATATTGATATATTGGATTATATTCTTTATTTAAATATAGAAAATCCAAAATGACCTCAGAGCCCTGAAACAGAAAACTTTCACCAGTATTATAAATAACTATTAATGTAAAACATACAAGTAGAACAAACTGAAATAAGAAAAGGGATCAAATATACATAAAATGCTGCATATAAAACTGAAGACAAATTAGAAAAAAACCTGCAATATGTTCTGTAAAAAATATCAGACAACATACATGCTGACACAGATATAGCTGTACTGGGTCAATATGGGACCACTAATATTGGGTGACTCATTTTATATATGTTTATAATGTAGAGAATTCACTGTTATTTATGTTACGTACGTTCACTACGTCCAACAACCAAAATGAACTCACAAAATGTCAAGAAATTAAACATTCTCACATATATTTTCCTTATTAAACAGAAAAACAGACAAATATGCACCTTCTGAATTCCAATCATTCAAACTCAAATTCATTGTAAAACACACTTCATTTAAACTCAACAGAAAAAACATGTAAAACTTGCCAAACCATCTTTGTTAGTCTTCAAGCAATCACCAAGTCTGGTTTTGGTCTAAATAAATCCTTAATTCACTGTGTTAGATGTTTAAAGAGTCGGGCTCCGCAGGCTGTGTAGCTCTCAGTCCTGAATCCAGCTCAGAGCACTCAGAACGCTGGCTGAGTGGATGTGTACTGTGCCACTGGATGAGAGCGCGTCGTGGAGCAGCAGTTCTCACTCTGCAGACCACGTTAGCAAAGATGAAATGACAAATATAGACAGACAGTGAAACTAGCTTTGATTTGATTTATTTACATGTATATTTGAGTTGTAAGTTACGATTATTTAAATAAACGATTATTTTCCTAATCTATTCATCTGTCAGCTATTTTTTCGATGAATTAATTAGTTGTTCTCACTATAAAATCAGAAAATAGTGAAAAATTCTGATCAGCGTTTTGTCGTCCTCAAATGTCTTGTTTTGTCCAGAGCCCAAAGATATTCAGTTTACTGTCAGAGAGAGGTAAAGAAACCAGAAAATATTCACATTTAAGAGGCTGAGATCAGAGAATTTGGATATTTTTAATTAAAAATGACTCAAAATGATGACTCCATTAATTAATTCTGTCATAATCTTGTCAGTTGAAAAATAGATAAATGTTGATCAGTGTTTCCTACAGTCCAAGATTCAGTTTACTGTCAGACAGGAGTAAAGAAACCAGAAAATATCCACATTTAAGAAGCTGAAATCAGAGCATTTGGTTTTTTTTTTCTTAAAAAAAAAGGACTCAATTCAATTAATTGATTAGTGATTAATTTAATAATCGATTCCTAATCGATTAATTGTTGCAGCTCTAACTCTCAGACTAATTAACGGCTGTAAAGAAAAAAGAAATCACGCTAAGTTGCTGAATTAAAGTATTGGTTTTGTGTTCTATTTTTAATCATAATTATTCATGTTCTGTTCTGAGAGTTACTGTAAACATTTTACAGTAGCTGAATGAATGTTATTCTCAGTTCCTCTTGTCCGCAGATGAAAGAAGCAATGCCTGAAAAACATGTCTCACAAAGAAGATAATGAAGGGAAAAGGAGGTGAGCAGCACAAACATGACAGTTCCGATAGTGCTTATTAGGCCACCGGGGAAATCACTTCATGTTAATGTAACACAGCAGCGTTGTATTGAACACCCTCTTGATTTGTCTTCTTTCAGCCCTCACCGTACTGAACTGTACAGCAGCATCCCTCGAACATGTGCGCCCATTGTGTACCACCCAGACTACAACATCACCTTCATGGGCCTTGAAAAGCTCCATCCATTTGATGCCGGGAAGTGGGGGAAAGTCATTCACTTCTTGAAAGGTAAGCGAAAGAGAAACAGAGTGGCAGATGGGGAGGACATCTCCCTGAGCTGATGTATACGGAATCACTCAGAGTGCTTCAGAGAGGCAAAGAGAGGTAGAGAACAAAGACGGGAGACTGGAGAGGTGAGATGTTGTAGCTGGAGAGGGGAAAGGCAGAGCAATAGAGCACAGGTAATTAGAGAAAACTCCCCGTGGGAGTCTGTGCAGGTACATTAGATGAGGCCCAGCGCGGGTCTCAAAGCCAGGGGAAAACAGTCGCCGGCTAACTGGCACAACTTCACACAAAGTTGTTGTCAGATTGCACCGTGGATTGTCTTTGTCGAACGCGCCGTACACAGCTTAATGAATTCACAAAACTTCCTGAAGTTAAGAGTGCAAATAAAGAACTGAGCCTCTGCTGACAGAGGAAAACTGTACCCTTGCAAGAATCGGATAAAAAAAAGTGGATGATATTGCAGATTTAAGCAGCATATTTAGAAAATTGTACAAAGGAACTTGTTGTGTAATAGCTTTTAATGAGCCCTCTGAGTTACGTTCAAAGTCAGAGGCTGATTTAAAGTTTTATAGAACAGTATAACAACCTTTCTGTGTTCCAGTGGTACAAGAAACAACAAAACAGCTCCCTCAATGGAGCAGATAATGTGAGTCAAAAATAGGCCTGGGTACCAAACTTCTTTTATTGCAATGATCTAATTGCTTCAATACCATTGAGTATTGAAAAATATCAATATTCAGTATTCAATACCAATAAAAAAAAAAGGATTTTGAGAGAATTTTATTATTAAACATACTTGTATAAATAGAGGATGGCTTATTTTATTGATCCCTCATGCAGCTCTAATCACAGGTTTGAGTTCTTGGCTTGCTTGCATGTCAAATATTGTGGGTCTTAGAGTTAGACTAACAGATCTTTTAGGCTGATACTAGAACTGCAGCTAACAAAGATTTTCATTATCGATTCACCCGCAGATTATTTTCACGTTTTATTGAATAATTGTTTTGTCTGTTAAATAAAGTTGCGGAAAATGCTCATCACAATTTCCAATTACCAAGAGCCCAAGGTGATGTCCGCACATTGCTTCTTTTGTCCAGCCAACAGTCCAACACTTAATTGAGACATTTACTGTCATAAATCATGAAGAAAAGCAGCAAATCCTCACACTTAAGAAGCTGAAACAAGCGAATGTTTGATATTTTTGCTTGAAAAATGACGAATGAAACGATGAACCGATGATCAAAATATCAAGCATCAATTTTTATTTTCATTGACCAATTGTTGAAGCTCTAACCAATATTGATATTTAAGTAAAAATCAGGTGTGTTTGATGTGATGGCCCATTTATGTTTTTTAACAGTCACACTTTTTGATGTCCCTCAAATTTGACTATTAAACAATTGTGAGAAAGTGAAGTTTACAGTAAACTTGTCACTGTTCTCTGGTGGATGATGATTACCTGAAACATATCTTCGTCATTCCTGTACTGCGATCTCTATTATATCTCTATTCACATACCAAAAAAGAAGTGACAAGTTCAGTTTGAATGAACGCTGTCTTTGTATATTTAACTCCATGAGATAGATTAGCTGAACCTGTTCGCTGTTGTAGGACTGGACAGTTTAGTGCTTTCTCTACTCTGAAGTTAGAATTAAGATTTTCCAACTTTATTGAAACATTAGTGTCATAAAAAGTGCGTAGCCCAAAACGTTTATTTTATGGAATTTCTGTCAAGTTTTTCACGTAACAACAGTGTCAGATTTTTCATATTTTTTACTCTCGAGCCTGTGTGAACAATTAAGACTCTAATGACACAATGCTTTTGTTTCAGAGGAGCAGTTCATCACTGATGGGAGCATCGTAGAAGCCCGCGAAGCCACTGAAGAGGATCTGCTGGTGGTTCACACCAAACGCTACCTCAACAGATTAAAGGTCTCTTTGTTTTCCCTCAACACGGTCAGCTTTAAAGGGATAGTTTGGAATGTTTGAAGTCGGGTAGTATGAGGTACTTATTGCCGACAGTAGATGGCAGCTGGCATACCCCCCTGTTTGGAGAAGCAGCAGGAGCACCGGTGTAGGAAGCTAAGCAATGTACTGCTGTTGACAATTTCAGCAGAAACATGTATTTTAGCCACTAAAGAAGCACGTGCACGCTAACATTTTCACAACTTTACCTCGTCATCAGACAGCTTTTTCTGATGGAAAACTGTGAATATACACTGCCCGTCCAAAAAAAAAGTCGCCACCAAAAAAAAAGGTCATACACTCTAATATTTCGTTGGACCGCCTTTAGCTTTGATTACGGCACGCATTCGCTGTGGCATTGTTTCGATAAGCTTCTGCAATGTCACAAGATTTATTTCCATCCAGTGTTGCATTAATTTTTCACCAAGATCTTGCATTGATGATGGTAGAGTCTGACCGCTGCGCACAGCCTTCTCCAGCACATCCCAAAGATTCTCAATGGGGTTAAGGTCTGGACTCTGTGGTGGCCAATCCATGTGTGAAAATGATGTCTCATGCTCCCTGAACCAGTCTTTCCCTATTTGAGCCTGATGAATCCTTTCTTTGCTTGACGTCAATAATTTGACCCTTCGACCACAGGATATGTCTTCTGAAATGGTTGTTTAAGAAATGAGAAGCTACTCACTACAGTTGCCAGCTGAAACATTTTAATCACTGCAGTAATTATACAATGGAAGGATCTTACCTATTTGCTTAGTTAAATCCAGACGGTGACCTTTTTTTTGGACGGGCAGTGTATAAGGCACATATTGCTCTGTTCACAGCAACCAGACTCCAATGACAAAAACAGTAGTTTTATTTTAACCTTGCAGGACACAGGAGTTGCTCGATTGCTTAGTTTGTGTAATAAAACAGAAGAAGCTGTCTGACAGTAACATAAAGCAGTGAAAATATTCTTTTGTGATTGTTTTTTTGGGCGTTTAGCCTCTATCTGACAGGACAGCTTGTAGGCAGACAGGAAATGTGGGAGAGAGCAGGGGAAAGACACAGAGCAAAGGGCGGCAGGCAGGAACTGAACCCGCAGCCGCTCCCGAGTACTTAGCCTCTGCACATGGGTCACATGCTCCGCCAACCAAAACAGTGAAACTATTCTAAATATAGTGTACATTTAAACTGATATATATATATTTTTAAGTGGCTGAAATTCATCTTGCTGTTATTGATAAGTACCTCATACAACCCCACTCTGAAAATCCCAGCAATCCTTTTAAATACATCTGTATTATGACAGCATGGCATGTTCTCCACAGTTCTTCATCTCTTCGTATCTTGTTCTTCTTCGACATCTCTTCTGTGTTTCATATGTATCTCTCAGTAGCACCGAGGAGCTGAGGCATTTGCCAGGATTTTAATTTGATTTGTTATCAAAAATCAAATGTAACTGCATGTTCACATTTAATTTTAGCATGCAGCAAACCAAACAGGTTGTTGTCTGTGATTTTCTCTGCGTTCTTTTTATTCGACATTTCCCTTCCCATGTTGTAATGCAGGAGGTGACATAACAGAGCCGAGAGTTCTCATCAACATGCAGCGGATTATCCCATAGGGGAATTAGTCCTCATTCAAATCAATCATGTCGAGCATATTCAGGAGATAGCGCCTCTCTGAATCCTTTGAGTCAATAAGAGTTTTTGGGCGTTTAATTTATCGGCCCTAGGAGTTGATTAGGATCCATATTTGTTGTTTCTCCTTCCAGAAGTGGAGTTGGGAGGCTGCACTTGAGTTGTTTGTGGCCACTTCATACAGTCGGTGATATGGAAATAGCGAGATGCGGTAGTAAATCTCTCATAAAGGAGTGTGTGCTGCAGGAAAAGTCAAACTGATAACAGTACTTCTATCATGTTCAGAGACTATTTATTTATTCTCTCTCTCCCCTCTACTGCATGCAGAGCCAAGTCTTGGAGGGCTCCAGAGAGGTACCTCGGCACTCTGCTGTGAATTTGCATTATTCTGCGCCGTCCTGTTTTCATGTGAGAGTCGAGGCTCAAGCCTAAGCCCACTGGCGGCATTATTATGTCTTTCTTTAGTCAGCTTTTTTACACCTTTATATCCAAACCCTGGTGGCAACATAATGCATTTTTTTTTACAACCCCGTGTGGCTTTCTTTTCAGTCAACGGAGGTCCATCTGTGGTTTTGTTTGCGTCATAAAACGATAGACTAATAGAGAAAAAGGTCTCTATATACTGTGTCTAATTGTGCGTTTTTTTTCCCTCTTTAGTGGTCTCTGGTGGTGGCAACAATCACAGAAATCCCACCTGTCCTGTTTCTGCCTAATTTCCTGGTGCAGCGGAAGGTGTTGAGGCCTTTGCGGACGCAGACAGGAGGAACAATAATGGTAGGTGTCTGAAAGCCTGTTCACATTTGATCAGTAACGTACAGTAGCTCTATCAAATAATGATGTGATCCACTGCTGTCTCTGTTACCTCTGTCAGATAACAGCAGTTCTACAGGTGCATCACAGATCAAAATTGAGATTATGATTATTTGTCACAATTTTCCATTGATTTTAGAGTCAAAATATTTTTTTTATTACATTTTCACATTACATGTTAAAGTCCACATGAAACAGAAAGCAGAGTGCTATTTGCTTACGTGAAATTCTGACCCAGAGTTGAAGCAGAGCAACCGCAGGACATCAGAGGGAAAATTAGAAAGCATTTTCTCCGTTAAATATGATCCCGTTTCATCTGTAAACAGGGTCAGTAAGTTGTGTTTTTGTACAGTAACGTTCATCAGTGAGGCTTTGACCACTTTCCTCAAAGTGAATAAATTCTAGACAGCGGGCCGTAACCGCGGTATTTTGGGGAAACCAAGCAGAACAGTTTGAGGTGACAAACACGTACCATGCTGCTTCTAGAAGGCTAACTAATAAATCTGGCTCGATTCACCTGACCTGATTGTGGCCATTTTACACAATGCTTGTGATTCCACCAGCAGCGCTGCAGCACGTACCGGAAGCTTAAAATGTGAGTCTATCTTTGACGTATGTTGTGTCAGTCTACACAGAGCAGATCGAGCGGGCAGGAAGTCAGGTACAGAAACGGCATAGAGGATCCTGTAAATTTTCAAAGGAAACCACCCCGTGCAGACTCCCGAGCATAAAAACAGACATAAAAGAGACTGTTTAACTACTTACCCATGGTTTTTAGCACAAAAATCAAGGAAAAGAGGGCGAAATACATACATATACATTTTTCTGCTGACGTTTTATAGGCAAACAACTATTAATCGATTAATCGAGAAAATAATCAACTGGTTAATCGACTATGAAAATAATAGTTGCAGCCCTATAAAGCATATGTATGTAATCTTTATTTAAACTTAAAAAACATTGAGGGCTGGCCCCACAGTGATGTAGCTTAAACAATGGTTTAAAAGATACAATATAAAAACAAAGATGAAAATAATAAAAGATACAACATAAAAGAAAGCAATTATAACAACATATGAATACACTGTTCAAAAAAACACAAGATACAAATTCTAATTCAAGTAAAACAGGTACAAGCAAAGGCAGGCTGTTTGTTGATCATGGATTTGAATTCACCTAGGGATACCAGAATATTGATTTTTAGGGAGTTTTGTAAAGGTTCCAGATGGTCGTGGCACAGAAACCTAAAGCAGATCTTCCCAGTTCAGTAAAAACTCTCTTGATCCACAATCCACAAGACCAAACTGACAAAGTAAGAAATGTATTGTGGCAATAAACAAGTACATATGTTTATGTTGTCTCTGAGACAGAGAGGACCACCCAACTTTATTATATAAAACGAAATGGTGAGTATTATAACCATCACCAATAATAAACCTGGATGTGGAACAATAGACAACATGCAGGTGGATCAAAACTGTGACGCAGATGTGCCGTACCAAGCATTAAATTAACAGGTTAGCCTTGTAGCTCTGTACCACAAAAGGTTGAAAATCGATTGACAGGTGAATGTCATGGTGCAACATGACTGGGGACGTGATCTAAAATGGTTAACAAGGCATTTTTAATTCCATCTCGACTTTAAATAAACAGAGCACTGCTTTCACTTCCACTTTACACTACATCCCTGCTAACATAAAAATCTGTGCATGATAATAAGACTGGTCCTTACTCACAGTGCAGCTCCAAGAAGCAAAATGTAATTAAAATTGTCACAAAACGTTTTACCCAAAATTAAATCAGCAGAGCTGCTTTCACTTTCACGTTGTGCTACATTCATACAATGATGCACTACAATGTTACGTACGTCTCAGTTTGTCTCACCCATGCTGGACAGGGACAGTCCAAGGATTCAGTGAGCTAACGTTAGTGATGTTGTTCTTCTTGGCCTTCATTCATTCATCGTGCTGCAGTTTGTGGTGTTTTTTTCTTGTGGTTGAACAAGTTAGATGTGTTTGCTTTGCTGCACAGACACAAGTCTCATGCACTCTGTGCTCTTGCTCTAAATCCAAAATACTGCCAAACAATCAATGATGATCCGTTTCGAGGGTCTGGCTCTTCTCTTTATACTGCAGACGTTTGATTTTCGTTTTGCCTGTCTGCTCTTGGTTGTATGTTACTCTTCTGCTCTGGGCTGCACAGGCTGCCGCTGCAGGGCGGCCGGCTGTTAGTTTAGAAAATGCCTGATTTGATATGCAGCAGAGTTTTCTGTGAGTGGAGCACACATTTTAAACATCAATATCACAATCGATCATGTTCATTTAATTGTGGGAAGCCAATACAGTGATTGAGATTAATATTTGATTAATTGTGCAGCCCTAATGCAGCCCCCAGCACCCAGCCAGCATCACAAATGTAATAATTTACCACCAAATACAGAATTTTAGGGCATTTACACAAAAACAGCATTTAATTTCTTAAATATTTATACATTAACTATAACTCAATGTCTTATCATGCTCTACAACTTTCCCGTTGAAATTCCACAAGGCTATATTTTCAAAGAAATCTGTGTCTTCACTTCTTATGCCACATAAATCCTTTTATTAATTTTATAGAATTATAAAAGTCCCATTTAGAATGCAAACAAATGTATTAATTAGGACTTTGAAAATGAGATAAAGTTAAGTAGCTTAGCAGATATTCGGCACATTGCTCTTGGGGTCTTACTAGAGAACTAAAAAAAACACTGTTATCTAATTTCATCCCCTTGGATTTGCACTGGCCAGGTGTGCAGCACCACTGCACATCTGCTCAGTCCAGCACATGGATCGCTTCCTGTGCTGGTGGTGAAGTGTGGAGCTCCATAAAATGTACATTTACTGGGCTGTTGCCCACCATTCACTGCTTTATCACTCATGAAAAACTCTGAGACAGGCACAATTTATTATGTTGGTGTTATGTAGATAGATGTGACATTTTAGTACACAATACATTTAGTGTAACTTCCTGAAACATCACCTTCAAGCTTTGTGTTAGATCATGAGGCATTAGCAACAAAGTTGACAAAACAGTTTTAAAGAGTTTAATTGGATGTTAAATGCAAATGTTGTAGAGTTAAGGGAAATAAAAAGTTTTTTTTCACAGATCAATGTTTAGTTCTTGCTCATAGCAGACAGCCTGAGGGAGAACAAGTGAAGTGAACACCTGTGATGGGGAGCAGCACCTGCTGAGGGGGAACAACATCTATAGAAATACTGTTAGAAAGAAAAGAAAATGAAAACTGTTGCTTTTATTCAAGCTCCACAAACACTAATGACTAAAATGTGAAGTTCCCCTCTGCTCAAAAATGTGCTTTTCTTAACATCCATGTCTGACCTTGACTATACTTACTCGTATTTGGTCAAAGAAAGAGGTGTTTTTACATTCCTCTGTTGAAGGGAGAGGAGTCTGTGCACTTCCCTAAAATCTGAGACTCACGTGAACCCTGGGAAAGCTTCATTTTGTACGTAACAAATTCAAAACCAAACGCTGTCTAATTTACAAATTACCAGACGTCCCCAGGTAATACTAATTCCGTGCGAATAGGGCTCATGGCGGCAAGAATCACATATTTTGACAAATGGAGCAAGTATTAATTGGGTTTTCATAAATGGTAATGGCGAGATCTTGCTGAGTCATGAAAAGTGACCAGATTGATATTGCAGTGGTGGGCAAGTAGATTTCTGACTTGCCCAATCTGGCTGAGAGACAGTCATTTCCAAACTCCTTTGTGTGGGATAAAGTGAAATTGTTGCTGCAGTGGATTTTATTCTTGTAATTCTGTCAAACACTGTATAAATTTTTAATTTATACAAGAGGCGCAACACAATAGCTTCATTTTAATTCCTATAGAAATCTGAAAGTGATTATGTTGTCTTCATCTCCACGATCAGTGCGTCTCTTCCATGTAATGTCTCGAATGATCTGGGCTGAGCGTTTGTTGAGGGATAGTTTGTGAGTTCCCTCCCACTAAAACTCTTGATTAATCTTGTCCTCTTTATGCAGCTTACATTGCTTTCAGTGGAGCATAAGGAGATGCTCTGAGCCAGCAGTCTTGTTATGCAAAAGGGAAGAATGAGGAATAAACAGGAAACTAAAGGCTTCAGACTTAGATGTGCATACA
>JAJHUR010083769.1:24788-43846 GCA_027495735.1 Lutjanus campechanus | reverse complement strand
TAAAACATTAAAAACATATATTGAATACGGTATGAAAATGAAGTATATACACATGCATAAATTATTTTACATGAGGAAATGTACACGTGAACACATTGCACATAAAGAAAATACACGCATATGACACAGTTTATTGAAAATACACTAATAATAATATTTTATAGGCATACAGTAGGCTATACATGTGAGAACATGCACATGCACACATTTTACATAAAGAATATGTACATGAGGACATGCTGTACATATAGAATATATACATGCAATACCAAGCTGACTTAGGAATAGATGTTCCAAGTCACACATTGTCCATGAAGACAATAAACAATTTATACAGAGGAAATGTTTTGTCACATGTAGAATATACAGTATATTTGTGAAGACAATATGTACAAATTTTACATGAATAAATATATATGAGAACACATTGTACATACAGGATATATACTTGCAACGCCTGTGTAATGAATCTTATATAAAAATATATACTGTATATATACACATGCATACATTTTACATGAAGAAAAAGTGCATATGGCCACATCGTACGTACATACTGAAAATACATTTTATGGATAATCAATATATATGTAAAAACGCATATGCTTGCACAAATTTGACATGAAGAAAATGGATACAATGTATAGAAAATACCTAAATATAACACAACTTATAGATATAAAATATACTGCTAATAACATTTACAGGCATACTATGCACTTTACATGCATACATTTTACATAAAAATGTACACATACATACATATATAGAAAAGTACATGAGGACAGATTGTACACATAGAATATACTAACAAATATTTATAGTGTATACATAGACATGCACATGTTTACATGAAGAAAAAGTCGATGAGGACACATTGTACATATAGAATATACAAGAATGTATACAGAGCATACATTTTACTTTAATAATGTGGACACACTGTACACAGAAAATGTGTACTTGTAAAGAAAATGTGTATGATCACAAATATAGAGATAGGAAAAAGAAAATATACACAAAGAAAATGCATATAGAATATACACATATGAAAACAACATATATACATAAACATAACTGATAGATATCAGATTGAGTGATATTGATATTTTACAGGCGTACATGCACTTTTCAAGTGCAGCAGTTTGGATTGTAACCTTAAAAACGACCGTTTGAAATGAGCTGCAGCAGCATGTTAAACTGTACAGTGATCATTTTTAATATTATATACTATTGACTATTGGTTTTGACAATATTTGCAGTTGAGGATGAAATAATGAAGTAATGTGCAGAATAATAATTTAGTTTGAGAACATGAAGTGCGCACACTGCTGTGTCTCTGTGTCTCTGTGGGTGTTGAACCTGCCTGTGTTTGGTATTCCGTGCAGAAAGCCTCCCACGCCCCGTGTGTCCGCCCACGCGCGGATTTGCGTCACGCAGGGAGCAGCGTGGGCGAGAGAGAGAGAGAGAGAGAGACACAGAGACAGAGAGAGGGAGAGAGGCTCTGTGGTAACAGCGCGGAATATCCCACTCTGCTGCCTGCGTCAAGCTGCGCGGCGTTGCAACGAGACCAGACAGGAAGTGGTGACAAAATAAAAGCATCTGAAATATTTTGCATTTCCCATGAAAAAAAAAAAGAAAAGAAAAAACAGAGACTCCGAAGAAACTTTCCACATACAAGGAATTTGCGTCGGTATTATAGTGGATAATTATCACAGTAAACATATCATGAGAAAAGAAAAAAAAAATACAATTTCGGCCCGGGCATCAATATTTCTGACTCTGATTAAACACAGTATTGTACATTAAAATAATTATGAAAAATCAGATTGCACACAATAATGAGCATACCATAACTATAAAATGGAAAGTTACACAAAATAAATATGTAAAATATAATATTAAATATTAAGAAAGTTAAAAAAAAATGCCCCAACCTCAATAGAATTGCAATGATTAGTCCATTAATCGACTGAAAGAATCTTAGTTGCTGTCTATTTTGATAATCAACTAATCGTTTCAGCCATTTTTCAAGCAAAAATGTGAAACATTTGCTGGTTCCAGCTTCCTAAATTTAAGGATTTGCTGCTTTTCTTTTCTCATTTACACCAGTAAATTAATAATTGCTAGGTTTCTGACTGTTGGTTGGACAAAAGAAGCAATTTGAAGACGTCATTTAGGCATTTTTCCAGATTGATCAGTTGTCAGTTGCAGCCCTGAACCTCAAACGCCTGCAGAATTAAAGGATGCATTTTTCATAAATGTGCACTTTTGCAGGATTTTGCATCTGAATACTTCTGGCTCAGCTGATTTCTGATATTTCTAGTAAATTTTCTTTTTGGTGTTGTTTTACTTCTTGTCTTCTTGTCTTGTCTTATCATCTGTAATTTACTCACAGTTTTGAGGTACTTGTACTGAACTAGAGTATACCTATTCTTTGCTACTTCTACTCCGTTACATTACAAATGAAATATTGTACTTTTCACCTCCCTGCATTTATCTGACAGGTGGAGTTAGTTACTTTGAAGGTCAAAGTTTTACATATAACATATATATATATATATATATATATATATATATATATATATATATATATATATATATATATATATATATATATATATATATGCTCAGTTTAGAAAATGTGATGCACTAGAAATGAAATATTATAGATGAAGCTACAGTGTAATTTATTCTTTTATAATAATGTATTATCATAATAATGTTACTTTCATTTGAGTATATTTAAAAATTGATGTATGCTGTTGAATTTGAGTATATGTTCACCTGCTCAAACTTGAATCCAGCCTCTATTTACACTTTTCTAAATGCTAAAAGATCTAAAGGCTGAGCGGTGCTTTTATTTTGCAAAGCCAGCCGGACGTGGTTGTGTGTGAGTGTGTGTGGGTTTGACAGTGAATGAACAGTGCAGGGGAGTGGAGAGACGCTGGGAGAGGACTCAAACACTCACTCACACACACTCACACACACACTCACACACATCATACCCGCACACACACGCAACACACACTTGGAGGACAAAGACGCACCAAAAGACGCACGAAGGTCAGCGGCTTTTTTTTTTTACTGATATTCTGTGCTTTTTTCTTCTCTCAGTGGCAGGAGATAGAAAAAGTTTCCTGAAAGAAGAGACGAAGAGGAGACAGACTGAGGAGTGTCGCAAAGACAAGACAAGCAGGCGCTCTTTGGCTGCTTTTTGTCCTGGAGATAATTTTTACATTTCTTCCTTTTGATTTTTACATTTTTTGATAATACGCGCCTCGCAGCGATCCTGGGGGATCCCTTCTCTGCGGGCGTTCCTCTTGCACAAATTGACAGCCAGGCTTTGTGTTGATAAACAGTCCACAAGAAGGAGAAAGAGAAGAAGAAGAGCTGGACCAGGGCGGACCAAAGGGGGCCAAAAACTCACCAGGTAGGCACAATTAGACATGGATTTAATCCTGCAGGTTACCTGCTGCTGCAGCTGCAGTCACATTTTGCACTGAAAGCCTGCCGGTAGCTCCACAAAACGACCAGTTATTGTAGGAATATTATAGGGAATGCTTTAAATTATCACAATCTGTGTGTAAACTCACCACATAGACGGTAAAACTCTGTGTAGGTGCACAATAAGCCTCTATAAAACTGAAAGAATACTATAAGAGATGAATTTAAAGGAATATTATGTGAGATAAAAATAGCTCGAACCGCCAAATATGATTATGAACTCACTACTGAGCACTATACACAGACTATAGGACTTTATGTGAATATTAAATACCTTTATAAACACAATTATAACCACTTTTATGCGTGATAAATATATATTTTGAGCATATAGGAGTAAAGTGCAATAAAAGGTGACTGCTGAGCACCATCCATAGGCTATAACACATAATGGCAATACCAAATAACATAAAACACAATTATAGCTCCTTCTGTGCATGATAAGTTTATAGTATGATTATATTTTAGGATTTAAAATGGCATTAAAGGTGACAGTGTCATCTGAACTCGCTATTGAGCACATGGACAAGTTACTACAGGAATTGAGGCTGCAACTATCTATTATTTTATTTTCTGCACAGTCCATAAGGCTTTATGTGAATGTTATTGAGATAAAAAATGCATTAAAGCACAATTATAACCACTTCTATGCATTATAAATGTATATTATGAGCATATTTTAGGAGTTAAAGTGCCATGAAAGGTGACATATTGTAGACCCACTATTGAGCAGCATGCACAGCCTGTAAGACTTTATGTGAATATGAAATACCATAAAACACATTTACATGTTACTAGACAAGTTACTATAGGAGTGTTATAGCTTTATTTTGTTAGGATTTGTCATTTGTGAGCACTATGCACAGACTAAGTGATTATTACAATATCTTAAATAATTATAGCCTCTCCTGTGCATGTTATAGGACTTACTGAGTAACATAGACAAGTTACTACAGGAGTATTATAGGAATTATGTAGGCTTTTTCATTTCTGCAGAATGTATCATAGAAAGAAAACTGTAGAAATACTATAAGAGATGAAATTTAAGGAATATTATTTTGAGTCAAATATCTTAAAACACAATTATAACCACATCTATACATGGTAAGTGCATATTATATGAATATTTTAGGAGTGAAAGTGCCTGAAATGGGACATTGTCATTATCATCTTGCTATTGTGCACCATACACAGACTTTATGTGAATAATATAAAAATAAAAACACCTTAAAGCACAATTACAACTGCTTCTATGCATCATAAATGTATGTGATGACTATATATTATATGACTCAAAGTGGCATTAAAGGTGAATGTGTCGGTGTAAACTCAGTACTGAGCATCGTAGACAAGTTATTATAAGAATATTATAGCTGTATTAATATAGACCCTTTCATCTTTTAATACAGTAATAATATAAACACTATAAAAGATTAAAGGAGTATTAATATATGAATGCAAACATGACAATACATTAAGGCACAATTATAGCCACTCATGTGCATTACAAATGTATATTTTGAGCCTATTATAAGAGTTAAAGTGCCATTAAAGGTGACGGTGTCATTGTCAACTTGCCACTAGTCACTTTAATTTGAATACAGTAGAGCTGCACCGATTAATCAATCATTAATCAACTATCGAATCAATCCCTAACAATTTTGATAAAAGATTAATCATTCTGGGTCTTTTTTAAAGAAAAAAAAGTCAAAATTCTCTGATTTCAGCTTCTTAAATGTGAATATTTTCTGGTTTCTTTACTCCTCTCTGACTGTAAACTGAATATAGTTGGGTTGTGGACAAAACAAGACATTTGAGGACGTCATCTTGGACTTTGGGAAACACTGATTGACTGATTTCACTGTTTTTCACCTGACATTTTATTGACCAAACAATAACAGTTGACAGATTAATCAACAATGAAAGTAGTCATTACTTGCAGGCCTAGTAAATTGAGCATCTCTGGGTTTTAGACTGTCAGAACTTATTTGTCACTTTGGGCTCTTAGAGAATATAACAGGTACTTTTCAACAGTTTCTGACTATTCATAGACAAAATAAATAAAGAAGTTGTTAGTGGTAGCCCTAAATACAAGAATACAACTAAATGTTTTCTGCTGAATTTTCAAAATAAAGCATAAACCTGTAAAGTGAATAACTGTATTGGGCTGCAGCAGGTTAATTGTCAGGAATGCAGGTTTTGTTTATGAAATTTTCCAAGAATTCAAAGATAAAACAAAGGAAGAACTTATAATCACAGCCATAAATACAATAACTCAACTAACTGTTTTCTGCTTTTTACAAATTAAAGTGTAAACCTGTGAAGTATATTTTGCTGCAGAAGGCAGATTGTCACATTACAGGCTTATTTTTTGAGATTTTCTGACAATTTACAGACAAAACAAAGACAAAATTTAAAGTCACAGCCCTACAGACAATAATTCATCTAAATGTTTTCTGCAGCTTTTTCAAAATAAAGTGCAAATGTGTGAAGTGAATAACTACATTAATCTGCAGCAGGTAAATTGGCCTCATTTCAGACATTTTTCAATACAATTCAGACAATTCATCGACAAAATAAAGAAAGAACTTGTTAGTCGCAGCCCCAAATATCATAATACAACTAACGACTAACTGTTTTCTCCTGGTTTTTCAAAATAAAGTGCAAATAAATGAAGTGAATAACTATATTTAGCTGCAGCAGGTAAACTGTCAGTTGCCAAGACCAACCTGTGTCTGGAGAATAAAATAATCTTGCTATCTGCAGGTATAAAAGCCCCCCAGCGTGTTTCTGCTAATATTAACTGGATTCTTTTATTGTGATTCTACTAATAGAAACTGGATTCATTTAGTTCACAGAGAAAATAGCTTCATAATGCTTATTGTCACTGTTGCGTTGGTTCAACAGCCGTCTGCACAAACACTCAGACTGATATCTTAACAGCCTGCCATCTTACTCCAGTTTTATCACAGCAGACGTGTGTGTGGTGTGTGTGTGTGTCTGTGTGTGGTGTGTGTGTGTGTCTGTGTGTGTAAGAGGCATCTGTGAATGGCAGGCTCTAATTGAAGTCCTGCTTCACAAAGCGAGTTTAGCGGGTTCGCCTTTTCACCTGGAGAATCGAGGCGTGCGCTGGCACAATGGCACACAAACACTCACTCACACACACACACACGTTTCTATTACGCACACACAGGCTGATGTGTGTGTAGTTTCCTGTATGAAGTGCCACGCAGCAGGCCAGGGATACCTCAGCCCTCCACCAGCACAGTGAAGATTTCTTTGACTTCACTGTGATTCAGGAGGAATTTCCCAGTTTCTCAGCAATCATGTTGTAATCATCACTGTGAGCCGCAACAGTGTGTTCATATGAGTGTGTGTGTGTGCGTGTGTGCTTAACAGCATCTTAACATCATATTTAATGCAATTATTGAGTGAATATTAGAGCTGGAACTAACGATTGTTTTCATTATCAATTAATCTGCTGATTATTTTCACGATTAATTGATTAAACATTTAGAAAAAATGCTCATCACAGTTTCCCAGAACCCAAAGTCGAGTCATCATATTGTTCCTTTTGTCCAACAAACAGTCCAAGACTCTTCATTTACTGTCATAAATGACAAAAAAAGCAGCAAATCATCACATTTAAGAAGCTGGAACCAACAAGTACTTGACTTTTTTGTTTGAAAAATGACTGGGATTATTTTATTCTCCAGACAGGTTTGGCAAACGATGGACATTTTACCCTCTGCAGCTAAATGTAGTTTTTCAGTTTGCCCTTTATTTTGAAAAAACAGCAACAAACCGTTAGTTATTAGTTGTATTATGATATGCCTGTAATGCCAACAATTTACCTGCTGCAGCTAAATATAGTTATATAGATAACTGATTTGCACTTTATTTTGAAAAAACTGCAGAAAAGAGTTATATTTTGTGATATTTAGGGCTGCAGCTAAGAAGTTCTTTCATTGTTTGGTCCATGAATTGACAGAAAATATTGACAAATGCCTGTATTGTGGATACTTTTCCTACTGCAGCAAACTGTAATTCAGTTCAGTTCACGTTTGCACTTTATTTTGAAAAAAAAAAAAACAGCTGAAAACATTGTTTGTGTTAATGTCTGTAGGGCTGTGACTAACAAGTTCTTTCTTTTTTGACTATGAATTGTCAGAAACTGTTGAAAATGGCTGTTATACTCTCCAAGAGCCCAAGGATACATATTTACCATGCCTTCTCTTTATCCTACCAGCAGTCCAAAGATGTTTAGTTTACTATCATATATGTCAGAGAAAAAGCGTCCAGTTCTCAGTTTTAAGAAGCCAGAACCAGAGAATAAATGACTAGTTAATAGTTGTATTTAAATAGGTAGCAGCAGGTAACAGCCCTGACACAGTGCAGCAATCAGATCATTTTAGATTGTCCAATTGTTGTAATATCAGAATTTAAAGAAAAGAGTTCCAGGTAAACAAAATAGATTTAAAACGTCACTGAACACTCTGGTTTTGTTGCAACTGAACTAAACTGAGTATCTAAGTGTTTGAAACAGTGTCTGAAACCTCCTCCTCTCACACTCTTTCGAATCTGAGGGAGCAATTTTTTAAACTTTAACAAGACCGGCAATCACGCCCTCTTAACACAGCGATTGGCGTGGAGGCATGAAAGTAGGCGGGACTTTTCTTTTTAAGCTACCAGAACTACTTTCTTTCTACAGCAGAATCTTCTGGAACTACTTTCTTGCTGTAGGAGTTCTTACATGTAACTGCTCACGACAAACTGTGGATTATCTTGAGTAACAGTGTCAAGATTTTTAGAAAGAGCCACTGGTTTTTGATTTTTCAAACATATTTTTTGGTGCTTTTAGCACCACAGCCCGAGTTCCATTTAGTTCCATGTATTGGAGAGAAGGCAGACATCTCTATGATCGATATCTCCAAAACTCTGTAACTCACTCCTAAAAGATACCTTTAATATTTATTAATGATTCCTTTGGAATGATCATTTTCAAACCAGTTCTAATTTGGAATCAGTTCTTGATGTTCAGCCCTAGCACCTTTCATGAGCACTCCTCTGTAGCATCATTTGCACATGGGCTTTCTTGTGTCCTTTGCCTTTTCATGTCCATTTGACTCAAAAGTGAAATATTTCCAAACAGCACTACTCCTGTTGTTTGTTTAGCATGTTTTCACCACTTTACCTTGCTGTCTGACAACATTTTCCATCAGCAAACCAGCAGTCTACAGGCCAAGTATCACTCTCTCCAAACCAACCAAACTCCATAGGCAAAACTGGTCATTTTCCCTCACTGAACACAAGAGGTGCTGATCTCCTGCTGCCTTGATCTGTGAGTTTGTTTGTGACATTGTGTGGCTTTGGTGAATCCGAACTAACCCTTTAAAACAAAGAAGTCACACAAGCACACAAACAAACTAACAGATCAAGGCACTGGTAGTCCTGCAACTCCTGTGTTCTATGAGTTAAAATGACTGATTTCACCTATGGAGTTTGGTTGGTTTGGAGAAAGCGATATTTAGCTCATATAACAGCGGTTGCCCGGCAGAGAAAGTTGTCTGACAGCAAGATAAAGTGGTGAAAATATCCTAAACATAGCATATGGTACTTCTGAGTTATAAAAAGATAGCTTGGAAACAACAAAGTCTCACAATGGCAGCCTTTAGAAGTTAGTGGATGACACTTGTTTCAAGCATTTATCAGCATTTTAATTTCAGATGTAAATGTAAAGGAAAAAATGCGCAAAAAATGACCCATTATAAACACTCATATTTTGAAAGTAGCAGCAGTTTTTTAAACTTAATTCAGTGTTTTATCTACGCTCATCTTGTGCACTAAATGTGATGTCTAGACTGTGGTTGCCTCTTGTTATAAATGGAACAGTTAAGGCTGCACAGCTGAGTTTATTGCACCTTGAAAGCTTCTTGCTTGTTGGATAAAAAATTCCCAAGATGAATTATTAGAAGCATTACTATATGTATGCAGTATTGGAATATCCAGCCCTACATTTCACCAATCTGATTCCACTCAGCAAATCTTTTTCTTCACCTTTTGCTATATATTGCGTGGCCCAGATATGTCAAGCTGTAGTACATGACCTTTTATCATGTATGATGAGTTGAATGGTCATGTTTTCCACTTGGTTTTTGCGTGACTGGGTTGTCGCATCATGATGCTCATGATGAACTTCCTCCCTTGCACATGACAGGATAGTTTCCCACAGTGATTGTGCTGCGTCACCACTTTCTTTTACAGCACCTAAACGCCACACTCGTGTTGACGCAGACACTCGTGGTGATATAGAGGGAAATTGTGCAGGTTGAGACACTGAAAAATTTCATTCTCAAGTTTCATCTTTTTGATTTGGACTAGATTTGGCTAACAAATGCTAATATCCCAAATTTTATCCAAAGTTCTCGTTGTAATTATTTTTAGGTTTTTATAAATTGTCATTATTTGAAGTGTGGTTGTGTGAGATACTTATCCATAGTCAGTGTTTTTCCCACAGTAGGCAGCAGTTGACATCTCCAGTTTGGAGAAGTAGCAGGAGTACCAGTGTAGGAAGCTGAGCAATGTACAAATGTATCTAACTAATCTGTGTCACTTTAAGTGAAGGCTATATTTAGAATAATTTCACTGCCTTACTTTGCTATCAGACAGCCTTTTCTGATGGGAAACCAGCATTATATACGACAAATATCACTTTATCCAAACCAACCAAACTCAAAGCGAGTTGTTTCCCCACGGCCCCTCCTCACCAGACTCGAGGAAGCTCAGGCAGGCTGCAGTAACGCTGTAGGAGCACAGGATGCATGCAACATTGTAATTTGACAATAACAGGCGAGGACAAGTCCCACACTACACGTTGATCAACTGTTTATAACTGTCAGTTGTCTGTTGATGAAAAATTCGGCCGGCTATCCTGAAAACAAAGGCCCACTGCTCTGAGAACACACACTCTGGATTTGGAGTTCAGTGACTGTTTCACTACCTGCCAGACTCCATTAATATTTTGATCAGTTTAACATCTACTCCTTCTAAAAGATTATTAATGATTTCTTACAACTCATAAACAGACACATAGTCATTCTGCTAAAATTTGGCATTAATTTGAAGTCAGATTAATGTAAAACAGGCAAACAAAAGCTGTTATTCCTGCCTGGAATAGAAATTTCAAAGGGGGACACTGTGGCTGCAACGTTGATGTTAGACTAGCGAGTATTCCAACTGTCTCTTTCTTAAATACATTGCAGATTTCTCCTTTAAAGTAGAATTGGAGACAGTTGCGAGACACACGAGGAAAAGCAAAAAAGTTGGAAAGATGACATCTCAAAGGACTTCGGTTGATAAAATGGATGTGGAAGAATGTATTCTTGAACAGGCTTGGGGAGTAACGGCTTACTTGTAACAGGATTGCGTAATCTGGATACATAAAAACCTAACTGTGTTCCATTACAGTCACAGATAAATAAGATGTAATCGGATTACTTATTTAGCAAAAATGGTCATTATAATTTTAAATTAAAGAAGGATATCCTACCATGCACAGTGCTCACACAGCTGCTAATTCATCACCATGGCTACTGGTGAAAAAATGCTTCACTGGCTGAAAATTTCAACATTTTTTGTTTTTAAATCAATCAATCAATCAATAAATTGCAACACAACAAAGGAAGGAACAGCTGGACAAACTAATAAACCTAACAACAAACATAAAACACTAAGAGATGTGACGATTAATCTAATTTTAATGGACTGTTAAATTAAATTAATCAATCAATTGTTTTCAGTCATTTTTTAGTAAAAAATGTCCAAAATGTATGATTTCAGCTTCCTAAATGAGAATATTTTCTTATCTCTTTACTCCTCACTGACAGTAAACTGAATGTCTTTGAGTTGTGGACAAAACAAGACATTTGAGGACGTCTTGTTGAGCTTGGGTCAACATTTTTCACCATTTTCTGACATTTCATGGACCAAAAAACTATTTGATTAATTGAGATAGTAACTGACCAATAATCGTTAGTTGCAGCCCTCAAAACACTATATTAGGCTAGATAAGTAACAGAAAGTAATCAAGTTACATCGCTTTAATATTGTGATACTTGGGTTACGTTACTGACTACATTTTTTTCTCCCAAATCCTGGCCATAAGGACATGTGATTAGCTGAAAAAACCTCATTGAAGCTCCTGTTTTTTGAACAGTTTGAACTGAACTAACAAGTGCTGCACAGATACTTAAACTGGTTCCACTTCTTGAGAAAGACAGATTGCAGTGAGTTAGAGGCTAGTTTGGAAGTCAACCTCCATTTGGAAACAAATATTGCTCATCAGTCTGTCCACTGTGACTAAGAACTTTACCAAATGACTGTAGGAACTAGCTTTTGTTGCTAGTCTGGTTTGTAGACATTAATTGGCAGCAGTAGTGGCAGTAGTATTTGAGTTTCTAGTTGAAATAAAACTACATATATGTGATGATTTCCATCACCGTCTCCTCTCAGGCAGCGTTTGTCTTTGTCATTTTCCCGTCTCAGTCAGGCTGAGTCGAGGCCTGCCTGGCTCCCTGGGCTGAGGCTCTCCGGGCCTATTCTGGGCGAGGCGAGCCCACCACCTACACATCCTGCAGGGGTGGAGAGAGGCATGTGGTCCTCCCAGCAACCCGGGCCTGCTGACTGCCACTCCTCTGTTAGCTGGGCCTCCGCAGGGCCTCACATGCACATAGGAAGAGTCGAAAGAAAAAAACCAAAAAAAAAAAAAACCCAAAAAGACAAGCCTCTTTCTCTCAGACCTCCACTTTGGCTTCTTTTTCCTCAAATTTAAGGTGGCAAGTGACACATATTTGGCACAGATGTGAGCGTTTTCTCTGCTTTGTGAGGCAGAGTGAATGACAGCGTCACTTTCGAGGATAAATACTAATCTGACGAGCTGACAGGGCAGCAAACAGCCAAACACACATCCAGAAAAGGTTTATTCAAACGTGGAATCAGCCCTGATGCATGTAGAGCTGAAATAATTAAGAGTAGATTAAAAATACCAAACATAATTTCAGCATTTTACTACTGCAGGAGCCATTTTAGATCAATGCAAGTATAAAAAATATAACACTAGTCCTGTAAAAGAAAGCTTTGTACACTCTTAGACGTAAAGGTGCTAACTAGAACCATAAAGGGTTATTTGGCTTGTCCCCATAGGAGAACCCTTTATAGTTCCTGGTAGAACCTTTTATAAAAGTTCAACTTGGAATCCTTTTATTGAACCATCTTCTACCAAGAACCCTTTTATATTCCAAGGGTTTTATTGAGAGCCTACCCAGGGGATTCTACCGAGAACCTCTTTATATCATGGCACAAAGAATTCTTGACAACAGAGTTCTTCAAGGATGTCAACAATCCATGAAAAACTATTACTTCCAAAAAGGGTTCTTCAGAACTTCAGCACATAAGAGAGAACCCTTTTGGAACCCTTAAATCCAACAGTGAACAGTGAAGCCTTTAACCCATTTTATGACATAAACATTAACATTCTAAAGCTAAAACACCTGAAAAATGTCTCTTACTAAACAAGGTTAAAGCAGAAATCTTGAAAATGCTACTGCTCCCATTCAAGCTAAAAATGTAAAAAGGCACTTGTGGCATTCTTGATGGAAAAGTCGTCCATCCTGTCGCCAAATTTAACCTTTTCCCACACCTGCTGAGGCCTGATAAACTGCAATCAGACACCTGCCAGGAATAATATGTGCAATCCAAATATAAGTCTTCACAGTTTTCATAGAAATGTGTCTCCGTGTCAGGTTACCGTGGTAATTTTGGTACAGAACACAAAACGTGACAGAATTTGAAGAAAATTCAAGGTTAATTTTCTCGCTTTAAACTGCATCTCTGTCTTTGATTAGAAACTCTCCAAGGTCAAGAATTCTCACTCGCCTTTTTGTTTTGGTGGATGCTAATTAACCATCCAGGCAGAAAGAAAACTGAGTTTGTTAAGAGCAGTGTGACAACAAAGAAAAGGCAAATCTTCTCAGAGTTAATGTCCTTTGTAAAACTGTCTGTCTGATTTATCCGTCAAGGACGACTTGGTTTTTTCTCGCCATTTGGTGCTCAGCAGGGGGACTACAGGCTCTGCAGTTAGCAAATGACTTGTCTGACATTTCTAAATCTCAAGTTTTTTGAAAGACTGGGCAAGTTATTCAGCATTAAAGGAACAGTTTGACAGTTTTGGAAAATACTCATTTACTTTCTGGCCAAGAGTTAGATGAGAAGATCAACACTATGCTGATGTCGGTCTGTTAATTGTGAAGCTACTGTCAGTAGTTTGTTAGCGTAGTTTAACACAAAGACTGGAAATGAGGGGAAACAGCTAGCCTAACAAAATCCACTTAGTCTAGCACATAACTTTTGGAGCTAACATTTAGCATACATGAGCCTTTACACTTCTGCTAACCAGCAGCTGGCTCTAGCTTTAGAGTGGTATCGATCTTCTCATCTAACTCTCTGCAAGAAAATCAGTAAAGTGCTACAGGAAGGAGCCCTAAAATCCGGAAATGAGTTAGCTTTTAGCACCTTTTAGCAGTTATTAGCACTTCTTGTTCACTTGTCTCAGTGTCAGTGGGTTTTTGAAGCTTTTACATGTCTGAAAAAAGCTGGTCGCTAACAAGTGGCTCAATGAGACTACAGGGGTTGGTGGGGATATTAAGTATCATCATGCCATTTACATGGTAAAAATTATAAAATTTGTTTATGAAGATTATCTTGCTGAGCAAAACGTATGCGCATCAGTATTCATATCTAAAAGTCCCGCTGGCTTTTTATGGAGGGAACCAGAGCCCTGCTAAATACAGGATTGGCCTATAGAAATACAGTAATTACCGCAGCACTCGATAAGCATATTTTAGTCCTTAAAATGAAAACTTGTTTGACTGTGTCTTATTAACCTGTCCTATGTCCTCCCTCAGGTATGGCAGCGGTGTTGCCGAGAACCCTGGGTGAGCTGCAGCTCTACCGGATCCTGCAGCGAGCGAACCTGCTCTACTACTACGAGGCCTTCATCCAGCAGGGTGGCGACGACGTGCAGCAGCTGTGCGAGGCCGGGGAGGAGGAGTTCCTGGAGATCATGGCCCTCGTCGGCATGGCCAGCAAGCCGCTGCACGTGCGCCGCCTGCAGAAGGCGCTGCGGGACTGGGTCACCAACCCGGCCATCTTCAACCAGCCACTCACGTCGCTGCCCGTCTGCAGCATTCCCGTGTACAAGCTGCCCGAGGGCTCGCCAACGCTGCTCAGCGGACAGGACAGAGCCAACACCGCCAGCGTCAAGATGCCCAAAGCTGTCGCCGCCGCCTGTTCCGACCCTGGAAAGCTGGATGTGGCACGGGACAAAGTGTCTGCCGGGTCGCCCCTGCAGGGCAGCAGCGAGGCTCGATTCTGGTCGGGCCACAGCAACGACAGTGAGCACAGCCTGTCGCCGTCAGACCTCGGCTCCCCGTCCTCGCCGAGGGACGCCTTAGAGGCTCTGGATGCCGCGGCTGTGCAGTCAGTCCTGGAGTGTGTAGACAGGATGGCACCGGGACTTCCTAAGACAGACCTCGCTGAGGTCAAAGAGCAGCTGAAGAACAACAAGAAACTGGCAAAGATGATCGGACACATCTTTGAAATGAGTGACGATGACCCACGAAGGGAGGAGGAAATCCGTAAATACAGCGCCATCTATGGACGCTTTGACTCCAAGAGGAGGGATGGAAAACACCTGACACTGCACGAGGTTCACGTCCCTGCTTGATTAAACAATTTGTCCTCATATTCCTGTCTTCTTGAGCTTCATGTTTGTGTTTTTTCTGTGTGATGTGCAGCTGACAGTAAACGAGGCGGCGGCTCAGCTCTGTATGAGGGACATGGCACTGCTGACACGTCGAGACGAGCTGTTCGGACTCGCACGCCAGATTTCCAGAGAGGTCACCTACAAATACACCTACCGCACCAGCAAGTAAGAGCTCACATTGAGGTGGTTTTTATTTTATCTTAAAGAGATAGTTCAGGTTATTTCAAGTGTGGTTGTGTGAGGTACTCATCCATACTCAGTGTGTTACCTACAGTAGATGGCAGTCAACACGCCCCCAGTTTGGAGAAGCTGCTGTGGACAGGGTCAGTAGCTAAATATATTTTGGCCGCTTAAAAAAACATCTATCAGTTTCAGTATACGCTATATTAAGAATATTTTCACCACTTTAACTTGCTGTCAGACAGACTTTCCCAAAGGAAAAACACAGTTATGAAAGCCATATCACTCTCTCTAAACCAACCAAACTCCATAGGCGAAATCACTCATTTTACCTCACAGAACATAAGAGCTGCTGGTCTAGTAGTGCTTTGATCTGTTAGTATGTATGTATTATTGTATGACTTTTTGTGTTTTAAAAGGTTAGTTCTGATTCACCAAAGTCACACAATAACACAAACACACTAATAGATCAAGGCAGCAGTAGACAAGCAGCTCCAGTGTTCTGCAAGGGAAAATGAGTGACTTTGCCCATGTAGTTTGGTCAGTTTAGAGAGAGTGACTTTTGGCTTATATGACAGCATTTTCCTGTTGGAAAATTTGTCTGACAGCAAGGTAAAACATTTTTAAAAGTATTTTTAGGGGCTTTTTATGCCGTTACATGATAGAAACAGCTGAACTGAAGAAAGAAACGCGGGGAAAAACAGGATGACATGCAGCAAAGGACCACAGGTTGCAATCGAACCTGAAATATCCCTTCCGCTCATTTTTTTATTTAACTGTACATGTCAAGCAATTTAAGCACAACTTTTGGGATGAAAAAAAGTTCAGCTCTGTCTTAAATAATCCACTAAATAAATATTTAAATGTTTACAGCTGTACTAAGATTAATGGAAAAGCTGCTTTCTTGTTTCCTGGTAAATAAATCTGATCCAAACTTTTGTGACATCAGCATTTATTTTTAACATTTTGCTCCCCTCGCCTCTTAAAAGCAAACCTGACTGCCACTTTGTTCACGGCCTCTCTGAGCCTTAAATGCATCGTCGTCGTCCATCTCGGCATTCATGCTGTTTTTAAAAAAACACTTGAGAAGCTGACACCAGCTGACAGGAAGTGGTTTTAAAATACTTCTGATGAAAAAAGTCCTGAATTGCATTTCCTGATGTCTCTCTGCAGGTCTCGCTGTGGAGACAGAGATGAGCCGTCCCCTAAAAGGATCAAAACAGAGGTGAGTCAAACATCATTGCATTACTGGTTATTATTTTTAACTACTGGACCCATCAGCCTCATATTTTAGTGCACATTTATGACCGTATGCTCAAGGACCTCTCATGGTGGCTCTGAGTCACAATTTTTTTAAAGACTTGAAAACTTTGTTGTGGCTCAAAAACTGACATCTATTAAAATATTTTGTTTCATCTTAAACCAGAGCATCTGCAGGCTAATTTCATACACTTTAGAAATTGACTGTAATAGTGGTCACTTGTTGGAATTAAATTCAGTTACTGTTGGCAATCCCATCAGCTCTGTGCCAAAACATGAACCTTCTTTATAGACACAACTCCCACTGAGACATGCAGGCGCCGACATATGAACAGGCAACATCAAGCATAAATAATTTAGAATTTCAGCTTTTGTTAGTGTCTCCAAATATGTCTCTCTCTCTCTTACATTGTTGTGAAGCTGCCTACTTGCTTTTAATATTCTAAATAAATAAAATGTTCCAAAAAAATAATTAGTTTCCCTATTAAAGGACAGTTTGGATTATTTGAAGTGTGGTTGTATGAGGTACTTTTCCATAGTCAGTGTGTTACCTACAGCAGATGGAGGTCAACACTCCTCCAGTTTGGAGAAGCAGCAGGAGTAGCGGTGTAGGAAGCAATGTGCTGCTGTGGACAGGGTCAGCAGCAAAACATATTTGAGTTGCTTAAAAAATCAATATCAGTTTAAGTACACTGCATTTAGAATATTTTCAGTGCTTTAGTTTGCTGTCAGACAGCCTTTTCTGACAGGACACTGCTGTTAAATAAGCCAGATATTGCTCTGTCAAAACCAACAAAACTCCATTGGATTAATCATTTTACCCCACAAAACACAGAAGCAAGTTGTTTGTTTGTCTGTCATTGTGTCACTTTGGTGAATCCAAGCTAACCTTTTAAAGCACTAAAGTCACACAATAGCACAAACAAATGAACAGATTGGACCAGCAGTAAACCAGCAAATCATGTTTTCTTCAAAAACATGATTAAAAACACGGTAAAGTGACTGATTTTGCCAGTGGAGTTCGGTTGCTTTGGAGAAAGTGATATTTGGCTTAGTGCTGTCAGGCGATTAAAAAATTGGAGAGATTAATTAATTATGATCTGTAATTAATTAATCTAATTAATCTCTTTTTTAATCTCACCTAAAAATTGCTGAGAAAAGCCCTCAATTTGAGGTATTTTCATTTAAATTCATTACATTATTGTGGTAGAGGACATAAGATTGATATATAACAAAAGAAAAGTGGCTTTATAAAGTCATGTATTGTTTTTAACAGAATTGAACAGATGCAGTAGCCATTTAGCCACGTTAGCAGTGGCTGGACTCGCGACTAGGTGCTTTGCGTGGATGTGGTGGCTAAACTTGAGCTGCTTCGGTGGTGAGCAAACTCCTTCTTACAAAGAAGGCATATCACTCTACCTTTATCAATGGTGCTGGCGGGCGTATTTGAAATGTAAATTTCTAAGGGTGTGTATCTCTGACTGAGACCGGTTGGATACGTTTCTTGATACATGTTCAACGATACGATATATCTTAGAATTTTTTTAAATGACCAACAATTCGGTTCAATACTATTCAGCTCTGTCACGATACAATTCGATATGATGCAATACAAGAAAATGCAATGTGTGAATCTTTACGTTTTGATTCTATTAATGCTACATTTGTAGCGTGATATTAGTTACAAAAGACATACAGATATTTTTACTAAATAGGCCTATAGAAACAGTAGAGACAGAGAGAAGGAGACATTACAGTGGTATTAACATCTTATGAATCTCATGTGTAAATGAGATATTGAAGCCTAAATGAGAATCTGAACAAACTTGAAACTGTTTTAAAATATTAGTATATTTGCAGTAAGATGATGTGCTGCTCTGTTTCATATGAAGAGTGATGCTCCGTGTTACCTCAGTCACATGACGTCTCTGTGGCTCAGACTCTCTGTTCTCTGCTGTCAGACACGTTTAAATGATTTGCAGCAGAGTTTCTAATCTTTCTTATAAAACACAAACTTATTCTACACCTGCGCGTTCTGAAAGTTTGGTGGTGCGACGCGGTACAATGTTTCTGTCGCTGTTTTCAGCGCGGTCTGTTCTGAGCAGATGAAGACGAGACACGGGAGAGAGAGGAGGAGCGCTTGTTTTGCGTAACGCCGCAGCACGCGTTCAGCGAGAGCGGTGCAGGCAGAGGCAGGAGGAGAAAGAAGACGGAGGAAAACGGCACTTCATTGATGCCAAATGTTAAACATATATGCGTCCTTATGAGATGTATTGATACGCTAGAGCTG
>JAJHUR010083769.1:0-24768 GCA_027495735.1 Lutjanus campechanus | reverse complement strand
TGAAAACTTTGTTGTGGCTCAAAAACTGACATCTATTAAAATATTTTGTTTCATCTTAAACCAGAGCATCTGCAGGCTAATTTCATACACTTTAGAAATTGACTGTAATAGTGGTCACTTGTTGGAATTAAATTCAGTTACTGTTGGCAATCCCATCAGCTCTGTGCCAAAACATGAACCTTCTTTATAGACACAACTTCCACTGAGACATGCAGGCGCCGACATATGAACAGGCAACATCAAGCATAAATAATTTAGAATTTCAGCTTTTGTTAGTGTCTCCAAATATGTCTCTCTCTCTTACATTGTTGCGAAGCTGCCTGCTTGCTTTTAATATTCTAAATAAATAAAATGTTCCAAAAAAATAATTAGTTTCCCTATTAAAGGACAGTTTGGATTATTTGAAGTGTGGTTGTATGAGGTACTTTTCCATAGTCAGTGTGTTACCTACAGCAGATGGAGGACACGCCTCCAGTTTGGAGAAGCAGCTGGAGTAGCGGTGTAGGAAGCTAATCAATGTGCTGCTGTGGACAGGGTCAGCAGCAAAACATATTTGAGTTGCTTAAAAAATCAATATCAGTTTAAGTACACTGTATTTAGAATATTTTCAGTGCTTTAGTTTGCTGTCAGACAGCCTTTTCTGACAGGACACTGCTGTTAAATAAGCCAGATATTGCTCTGTCAAAACCAACAAAACTCCACTGGATTAATAATTTTACCCCACAAAACACAGGAGCTGCTGTCTACTGCTGCCTCGATCTGTTTGTTTGTCTGTCATTGTGTCACTTTGGTGAATCCAAGCTAATCTTTTAAAGCACTAAAGTCACACAATAGCACAAACAAATGAACAGATTGGATCAGCAGTAAACCAGCAAATCATGTTTTCTGCAAAAACATGATTAAAAACACGGTAAAGTGACTGATTTTGCCAGTGGAGTTTGGTTGCTTTGGAGAAAGTGATATTTGGCTTATAATAACAGTGGTTTCATGTCAGAAAAGTCTGTCTGACAGAAAGATAAAGTGGTGAAATATTCTAAAAAACTGATATTGATCGATTTGATTATTAAGTGACTAAAATGCCACAATTCAAGTAATCCAAACTATCCCTTTAATTTTATACAGTTAGGTGAACCCAGGACACTTGGCTACAACACCATTACACTCTTCTTTGCACGTTCAAGAAAATTGACACTAAACTATACAAAAACATTGCAGGAGGTGCTTCACCTCATCTGTTGTGTTGTAGGGAATATGAAGGAGCATCGCTCATATACTGACTCATCTTTTCAGTGTGACATTTGACTTTATGTTTGGTTGCTTGTAGTAAAAAATGTTAAACAAAGGGGCTCATTGGCTCATTTTTGGAATTTAAAATGCCTGAGATGTAAAGACTTAGTCCTGGCAGATGGCGCTCCTCTGTGTGCAGTGATCAGTACCAGAATGGACGCCGCCGCAGCAGCAGCAGCCTTGAACGCAGTACAAAGCGATCTCTCAGCGTTCATCTCCTGACACACTTGGCTCCGAGTTTTCTTTGAGCTCTGAATGGCTCCTCTCAGTTTGTAAACCGATGATCGAGAACATGTGGTGGCTGCGAACTCTGCAGGGATTTTAACCAAGACGAAGAGCTGCAGATGAACCGACACCTGCTCACAAAAACCACTCTGAGCTCCCAACGGGGGGAATTCCTGCCAAATTCACTTTCAGGCCGCTGTTGTGCAGAAAAACAGAAAAACTCCAGAAAAGACTAGCTTGTTTAGTCAGTTGTTTGATTCACAAAGGAGATGCTAATATTGTAGATGTTACAATATGTTCCCTTATCTCATTTTATTGATACTATAATAATGGCTTATCAGAAGTAGAAGTTGTAATACTTGTTGTTATATGGGATTTTTTAACACATAACCTTTATTTATGTATAAAGCTGTCACAATACCAGAGTTTCAAATGTTGATACAATACTAGTATAAACAAATACTCAAATACTTCGATACCGATAATTTTTTCTTTTGAATACTGTTTGGTTTTGCTGCTGTGAGCCAATTTTTCAAATTTTAGGCAGGACGATAAAGACCGAACTGAACTGAGGTCTTCAGCGAGAATTTTTCTTTGATAGCCTCAACATGTTCGATACTATAATTAATTGATATTGTACTCTTTTAAACATGTGCTATTGAAAAATATCAATATCAAAAATATCAAATTTCTCCTTTTTCCTCTTCACATTTTTTTCTGCTTATATAACTGGGTTTTTCAAAGGCTTTCAAGAATACAAGCTGTAAAAAAGTTTGTGTAATTTGCGTGTAATTGAAGAAAGTAAACTCTTCTTCAGGTCTTTAATACGCCCCAAACTTTCCAGTATGAGAGGACATGTCCTTAGTGTCCTTAGTGTCCTCACTGGTACTCTTGGCCCTGAAATCTGAGCTGTAATCTGTTACTCCACTTCAACTTTTACAGAAGCAGAAAATACATAAAATTTCCCTTAAAACGGTAACAATTAACTTCTCCCTGCCTTCTGGCCTCCTTCAGGAGAACTTCTTCGACATCCAGGAGGCGCTGCAGGCCATCCACATGAGGCAGGAGATGCTGAGGGAGCAGCTGGCCTGCGCCAAGTCGAAAGGAGAGGAAACCGTCGGACGAAATCTGCAGGTAGGCCGACGACGAATGAGATAAAATTCATGATAGAAACTGTTGCTGCTTGATGTTGTTACGACTCCCCCGAAATCCCAAACCCACAGCTGTGTGTTAGAACATTAACAGAACGATGATGGGAGGACGATCAGGGATGTCGGGGGCGCGGTAACAAAATGAGGGAGTGAATCTCTGAAACAGAAGTGTTTCTAATTCTTGTAAATGTTGACATTATTTGAAGGCCAATCCAAGATGATACAGCTGTCAGGACAGATTATCTTTTACAAGCTGCAGGAAAAACAGCAACAGACAAACAGACTGACCAATAAGACGACTAATAACATCTCAAATAAACTACAGAGCGCTCTGTCAGGGCTGCCCAGACCCAAAACAACACTGAAACTGAAACTATATATTTGCGAGATGTTTTTAAAGATGTATGTCTTTAGTAGGAGCCAGTGGGTTTGGCACAAACAAAAAGTGATAAAATATTAAACACACAATATTTAAGTTCTGCTGCTAGAGGTTTCTCACATTAAAACAATAACAAAAGACGTAGTTTGATGAGACTGTGAAGTAGTGTGGGATCATGGGAGTTTTCCTCACTGTTAACCATCGTTGCTGATGAAAATCTACCTGATGTGACTCAGGCAGAAATCATGTTCATGGATGAGGTCATGTATAAAAGTTTTATTCACATTAAGTTTGGTCATGTTCGCCAACTGTCTTCCTCATCTGACATATCTGATGTATCCTGTCTTTTCCTGGTTGTAGCAATTTGCAACTAGCTAGCAACAACCAACAGGAAAGTTATCTTGAATAAATTTCTCTTCATTTGAACTTTTTTTATAAATATTTCAGATAATATAAGCACACAACTCGACAAAATATACAATATATGTCAAACAACATTTTAATGTGGAAATCATCAGCCTTATCTTAATTGTACTTTTCGTTAAAAAAAAATAAAAATGCTTTATCCATACTTGCCAATCCTGACACGACAAAAGTAGGGAGGATTTTGCAACCAAAGCAGGCAGTCTGGCTGTCCTCCCACAGAAACAAATGAGTTTTATAGACTTTGTTTCATCCTGGTGTCTTATAAACAATAAAACAAACAAAATGTGCAGTTTCTCTCAAACAGACTGCAGCATTTAGCCTTACATAGTCCAATCTCAATTGTTATTACAATGACAGAAAATGAGTATTTTACAAATATTAGGGAATATTAGTGCTCTTAGAATAATTGTGCCCCTTTCCTTTAAAACTTTGAAGAAGGAAAAGGAATTTTAGGACATCTGAAAGTTCTTTTTGTAGTCTCCTTTTCCAGAGGTGTGCATGGATGTATTAAGACAAACTACAGCAGGTGTAAGAAGCTCCTTTCTGCGTCATGTGAACATCTTTTCAAGTTGTAGAGCTTATAGACACGATACAGTACAAGACATAGGTCGCGGTTGTGAAATTTGTCAGAAAATCAGGAGAAAAATGGGGTAGTTGTGACACTGTGACATAACCAGGAGTGGACAATGAAAAATACAAACACAAAGAATAAAAGTCAGTTTCACTCGTTTCTTGTGTCATTGATTACTTTTCACCAAATCCCATTTAAATTTGGCACATTTTTAAGATATCCTGCAAACTGAAAATATAACATATTAGGTGGTGGTAGATAAAAAGCCCTGAAGAAGACTTACAGTGGTCACAACATGTTAGCATTTTAAATGATTTAGCCTCTACAATAAAGGCTGTGCCAGGTTTGCCTTCCCACTTAACCCAGTCATTATATTTTGTTTGACAAATTGCAAAAAGTAAGTTTCAGTTTTTCTTCAGTTTTTCTTAATTAAAATTCTGTTCTATAGTCTAAAACAAGCTTTTCTCCTTTTAGATCAAGAGAAGCAACAAATATTATTACTTTATGTCTATTTCACTGCAAATAAGCATGAATAAAAGATATATTATGTGATGTGAAAGCTCCTGGTTGCAAACAACAGTAAATTAAAATGAGGAAATATGAAAATCACACAAATGCAGCTCAGCTGTCAGGTTGAAAGGATTCCCAGCAGCACATACGGCGACAGATTTCCATGTCAGCAGATGTTTGAGGCAGCAGGATCCAGTTTGATCCCAGTAATGTTCTTTATTGGTTTCCAGTGCCTCTGCTGCTGTGGCTTGTTCCTAATTAGCGCCAGAGTGTAGGAGGAGAGCTTTATGATAAGTCATTACGCAGGAAACATGTTCATGTGAAGTGTGTGTGTTTGTGGAGAACACACGTCTGGTCTCATGTATGGTATATATATGTAAACACACACATATATATATATATATATATATATATATGTATATGTATATGTATGTGTGTGTGTGTGTGTGTGTGTGTGTGTGTGTGTATCTATCTGCTGTTTGTGTGGATGCAGTTCCACTTGTCATCTTGATGTGATTTCTCAGAGGTGGCACTGAGAAGAAGAAGAGATTTCATGGCTGTGTTCACACCGCAGGCCCTCTGAACCGCCGCTCGCACCAGACACTGTTTCACTGTGTGAGGATGTAAAAGCACATCCCATAATAATCTGAGCTGACAGTGATGTGCAGACTGACAATGAGCAGATATCCCTGCTGGTTTTATTCCTGCATATTTCTTTGAATCTGAGGTTGTCAGCCTTTCCTACATGCATCCTCCATGTTAATGCTCAGTGACGGACTGAAGATGGATCAGTCTTCTCCAGTCTGCATGTAAGCGATTGAACACGGGTGTCATTTGGACACTTTGGAGTTTCTTTTACACCTGTGAGGATTGTGTCCACTTGGCAGCAGCGTCCCAAAAACATGAAATGCTATTAAAATGATCACAGCCTTCGGTGTTAAAGGGATAGCAAATAACACCACAGGCCAGGGGAAAGATGTGTATTTTTAAATTTGGGGTGAACTGTCCCTTTAAAGAAAGGTCCACCTAAAATATATCAATATCAAGTGTGTGTTATATTTAGAATATTTTCACAGTTTTACTTTGCTGTCAAGCACCCTTTAACGACAAGAAACTGCTGTTAAATGAGGCAAATATCGCTCTTTCCAAGCCAACCAAACTCCATTGGCCAATTTTCAAATTTTACCTCGCAGAACACAGGAGCCACTGCCTCAGTCTGTTTGTTTCTTTGTGTTAATGTGTGACTGTTCTGTTTTAAACAGACCAAAGTCACACAAAAACATGATTAAACTAACCAATCAGGGCAGCGGTAGACCAGCAACTTCTGTTTTCTGTGAGGTAAAATGACTGATTTCGCCAGTGAGTTTGGCTGGTTTAGAGAGAGCGATATTTGGCTTATTTAACAGCAGTTTCTTGTCAGAAAATGGTGTCTGATAGCAAAGTAAAACTGAAAATACTCTAAATATAGCATACACTTAAACTGATATTGATTTATATTAGGTGGACCTCTTTTAAAGGGACAGTTCACCCCAAAATTAAAAATATGTGTTCTTCCTCTGCCCTGTAGTGCTATTTAGTGGCACGGAACACACACTGCACTGCACTGCACTGGTTTGTTAAAGTGAATTAACATTACATAAATATTGATTGCAACACCGTTTGTCCAAGTTCTTATTAGTATTTCAGTACTGACCAATCAGGAACCAGTACCAGTTTAGTATCACCTCTCGATGACCATCCCTGGTTGCATCTGGCAGATGTGGTGTCATTGCAGTAGGTGTTTCACCATCTGTTGCCTGGCAGAGATCTGCACTCTACTGAGTGACCTCTTCTGGTTCTTATTATAAACTGTTCTGTGTGTCCATCAGATGCAGCTGGAGCGTCTGCTGGCGCGGCAGATGGAGATCCTGCAGGACGCCGCCGTCCAGGAGAGACTCCAGGCTCTGGACTGGAGGATCCCCCCTGCCGCCTTAAAGTACCTCAACGACGCCCAGAACACCAACGGAGCCGCCGCCGACGCCAGCAGAGACAGCCAAGGTACTGATGGGCGTGAGCAGGCAGAGAGGAGAGTAGTTCAAATGCTGGTTTAAAAAAAAGATTAGACATTTCACGATCTACTTGCTTGGCCTGAAAAATGTGTCGTTGTCATGAATTTAGTGCATCACAAAAACACATAATTATCTCAATTTTCTGATGGAAGTCAAAAAAATATCAGCTTGGGAGGGACTTTACTATTTTAAAAGTCTCCACACAAAAATAAATCTTCATGGGTGAGGTTGTCATGGCCACAATTTAACCATACAGAATAACAGGTTCTCCAACTTCAACAATTTTGATCATCAGTTAATACTTCAGATCATTTGTCTGTGGTTCCAGCTTCTCAAATATGCTTTTCTCTTTTTTACATCTCTGTAGATTTAATATTATTAAGTATTATACTGTTGGTCTGACAAAACAAGCAGTTTGAAGAGATTTAAAGGACTAAATGAGCGATCAATTATAAGTTTTAATCCAAGGAAAGTTTATATTCTGCAGAATGCTGACATCAGTCAAGGTTCACATCTCTAAACCAACTGACTTATGCAGGGGCGGCATGAAGTGCACATACGCATGCGCGCACACACACAACTAACATTACAGTATCTTACATTGTCTTACATTCCTTTGTTTCAAATTTTTATTTAAAAAAAACCAACTCCTTAATTCATCCTCATCATTCCACCATGAAAAATAGTTTTATTTTTGTGATTAATCATCTACTCACCCACATGCAGTACATCATTTTTTGTTTATTTTGTTTTTGTGAGTAGCATAAAGGGAACTACAACTAACATCTTATTGTAGAATCATTGTAGTCGCTCACTGGGCAGGTAGCCAATCGTACTTAAGGATAATAGGGTGGCCAATTACATTCCTACCAGGACTGTGATAAGCGGTAAGGCAGGATAATAGTCCCGTTGGGAACAAGGTGTTGAGTTTACCTGATAAACATTTAACTAGAACTAGAGACGTAGCAATAATAATAATAATACTAGTACTTAATCATAATAATTGGATTTATATTTATGCCTTTCAAGGTACCCAATGCTGCTTTTTGTATGAAACAAAGAAACAAACAAACAAAACTTAAAAATAAAGAAAGAAAACAAAACCTTCTGGTTTAGACAGCACAGTGTACTTTTTTTGTGGATCTGTTTATTTTTCTATATGTTGGAAATAAAGAATTTTCATTCATTCATTCAAGGACAGCTGTAAGGAGTCAACCCAACAATATAAAGTAGTGTCATCAGCATAGAATTGAACAGCACAGTTATTTAGTGTCTAAATATCATTAATATAGATTGTGAAAAGGATGAGTCCTAATATCAACCCCTGGGGGACACCTTTTATTAACGATAAATATACAGATTGGACATTAACTGTTTTTACCTGCTTTTTAATAAAAGAAACTTGAAGTTGGAACTTGACATCGACAGAATATATGATGTTTCTCGCCAACACGGAAATCTTAAAAATGCCCGAAAATGCCTCAATTGAAGCATAAATCTCACCTTTGTTTGGCTTGTCCAGGTTTAATTTAAGAGTCTTTTTTGATAATTGCTGGTTTGCCAGGTTTTAATTGGCTCCCTGCTGCCCCTGATGTCCAATCAGGAGAAAGGGTCCAGCTGTGGGTGCAGTCTTCAGCCAAGTCATCGCCCATTATCGGCTTTAAAGCTCAGTAGGAGACAAACAGACTGAATCAGCCGAATATGACTTCTTCTTTTTTGGAGGTTATTTTTATCTGACGCCTTAAATGCCACAGGATGTGTATGTGGCTATAGGTGCTGATTTTCCACACCCAGTCATGGCGGCTTCCACTTTTTGTGTTTTCTTCTCTTCTTCTCTCAAACACAGAGGGAGGAAGAAGAGACAAGAAAAAAGATGCATCATTATTCAGGATCTTACTTCTCCTCAGGGCCTCATCTCATTTTCATCCCTTTCCTCTCCCTCACCCACTCCCGACAGCTCATTATATCGCTGTTCCCACAAATCCCACAATGCACCTGTAATTATCACGCCCACGCCTGTTTACCTCCAGCCAGTTGCCTGGAGGGGGGCGTCTCTCTCTCTCTGTCTCTCTGTCTACCTCTCTCTGTCCTCCCCCTCTCCTTCTCTGCTTTCCTTCCTCATTTTCTTCTTTTTGTCTCTTTTGCTTTTCTTTTTTTCCCTCTCTGTCACTTGTCGTTTCTTTTCTTCTCCTCCTTGTCCTCTGCCTGTCCTAACCTGTCTCCTTTACCACTGACATGCATTTTCCTGCGTATACAGTACTGTGTTTCTTTCCTAACCCCCTTTCTTCTGTTTTGTCCTCTCTTCTTTTAATATTCACCTTTCTTAGCCTTTCCTGACTCAGTATTTCCACTAAACCTGCTTAAGATTAAATATATACATGTATTTTTGGTGAAAATTACTTAAAAAAAACAAAAGTATTGTGTTTTTATATCCACCACCAGCACATTTTAACATGTTTTGCTGAGGTAACTGTGTAGGGCTGCAACAATTAGTTGGTTAATTGAAAAGCAAATTAATTGGCAACTATTTTGGTAATCAGTTAATCATTTTAGTCTCTTGTTTCAGCTTAAAAATGAGATAATAAACTGAATATATTTGTATTTAGTTAAATAAATCAAGCAATTTTGATTATTTGATGTAGGGGTGTATGAGAGGAGCACTGTGGACAGGGTCAGAAGCAAAATGTTAGATTTGATCCACTTTAAAAGGTCCACCTTAAAAAACTCAGTATCAGTTTAAGTGTAGGCTATATTTAGAATATTTTCACCATTTTTCTGATGGCAAACTGCTGTTATATGAGACATATATTGCTCTCTCCAAACCGACCAAACTCCATAGGCAAAATCAGTCATTTTGCCTCTCAGAGCACAGGAGTGGCTGCTCTACTGTTGCCTCGATCTTTTAGTTTGTTTGTGTTATTGTATGACTTCGGTGAATCTGAACAATCTTTTTAAAACACAGAAGTCAGGAAATAACACAAACAAACTAACAGATCAAGGCATCAGTAGACCAGCAACTCCTGTGTTCTGCAAAGTAAAATTACTGTTTTTTCCTATGGAGTTTGGTTAGTTTCGATGAAGTGGTATATGCCCTATGTAATGATGGTTTCCCATCAGGAAAAGCTCTAAGTACCTCATACAACTCCACTTCAAATAATCTGAACTCTCCCTTTAAATGCATCACCTTGAGCTGTGAGACACTATAAGTGGCATTCTTCAGTATTTTGTAATGAAGAAAATGATGAATCAAGAAAGAAATCAGCAGATCAGTCAGTCATAAAAATAGGCAGTCATTAGTCACATCCCTAACAAAAAAAGAAAATGTGAACATGTGAACATCACATCATGTTTTCAGGTCTTATACATATATATACTTCTCTTTTTTTAAATAAACATGTAAGTGAAAAGAGGGAAGAAAATCCGTAGGTTCAGATTATAGTGCATATGAAATTTTACTCACAACTCAAAAGATATTCAGTTTACTGTCAGAGAGGAGTAAAGAAACCAGAAAATATTCACATATAAGAAGCTGAAGAAGAGAATTTTGACTAAAAGTACTCCGATTAATCGATTATTTAAAATAATGTGTTCAATGTATTCGACTAATCATTTCAGCTCAACTTAAAAATTCTAAAAAAAAAAATCTTTAAAAACTATATGTCGCATTTAACTGACGTTTAGGAATATTTGTAAGGTACCAAAAGGAGTGCTGAGACTCAGTGAATTTGGATTTCTGGTCAGGGGTCATAAAGCAGCTGATCAGCTTTTTCCTGCAGAAATCTAAGGGAGTTAGAAGGAGTTAGTAGAAGTAGACTGGGTTTCTCATACTTGAAGCCACATTTTCTATGATATTAGTGTGTTAGCTTTCTGTTCCCAACACTGCTGAGGTGAAGCCCTTGTATAGTTTGCCTGTGATGCCTTTAAATGCCTTGAAACCTACAGTAAATATGCAAGCTGCAGCAGTCTGATAGAGACCAGGATTCTATGGAGCACAAACATTACTGTGATTACTGAGTGCTTGCTCGTCAACTCTAGTTGCATCGTAGTTAAAAATATTATGATAGACAATGAGGATCATCTAACATCATTGGTGAAAAGCTAGAAACCAAAGTGGGTTCATCCTTCACTGCTGAGGTAAATCAGCTGATGCAGAAAAGGCATAAAGTGGCTGATGATCACAAACCTGCATAATGTTTGAATCATCTATTTACATGGATATAAATAACAATGTTTCTCATGTTCCATATGAACATCATGTCCTGAATATAAAAGGCTCCAATCTGGACATGACTGTGCATGTAAACTTAATAATCTGTAAAATAAATGATATCTGTATGTCAATATTAAGCACAGAGCTGTCGAGTGCTGCAGGAAAATCTTCCCCCCTTCCTTTGTCTCTGATTCTCTCGCTCTCTAAGGGAATAAAAGCAAACACAAGGGATCAGAAAGCTTAACTCACACAAACACAGGCTTTGTTACCCCTGGGAATATTGAACATGTGAAACAAAGCCAGCGTTAGAACAACATCTGGGCTGATGTTTGCTTTTATTCAACTGGATTCACTTCAGTCTACTTCTGATTGATCCATGATGAAAACAGACTGATTTAAAGGGATAGTTTGGGATCTTTCTTTTAGGTATTTTTTTAAATCTACAGTAGATGGAGGTCGCCATGCCACCAGTTTAGAGAAGCATCAGGAGAACCGTTGTAGGAAGTTGTACTTTATACACCTAAAACTCTATATTTTCACCACTTAACCTTTCTGTCAGACAACCTTTACTGATGGGAGACCACCAGATATCGCTCTCACCAAAGCAACCACACTCCTTTGACAAAAACAGTAATTTTAACCTCACAGAACAAGAGAGTCACTGGCAAGTGGTTTGGTTTGTGGACTGCTGTTCTGAAGCCTCAAGTTTGGCATTTTGGGAGTCGCCACCAGAGCCCATACGGTACCAACAAGAGTGTGGAGCTGGTGGTTTACGTACTGCGAATCTGAGCAAAATGAGAATAACTGGTTTGTTTTTTGTTTTTTTTCTGTCCATGTCTCTCCTCCAGATGAGCGACCAATCAACTTGCGGGTGGTTAGTCAGAGCATGCAGGAAGGCGACCTCCCATTGGGCAAGCAGCTAGCCAATGAACTCAAGCGCCATCACAACCACAACAACAACAACAACACCACAGACGAGACCAAAACACCAGCAACAGGTTAGTGATAACAGACATTTATTTTATTTATCGTCTTATTAGAGTTCCTTGACTTTATTGCCCAGGATAGGTCAGTAGAGGGCTGAATGTCTTGCTCAAGAACACTTTAAAGTTAGTTCAGATACATAAAATCTGAGAATTCACTGAATTGAATTTGTTCTGCTGTGTTCTACGAGGCTTTATGCTGCGTTATAAACCTCTATGCTGACGATTCCGTCCTTTATTTTGTCTTTTTTCTTCAGAAAACGGGACGTCACAGCGAGCGTCCAACAACACAGAGAAGAAGACCATCAAGTCAGAGCCGGAAGACTCCACATAGTGCCTCCCGCCTCGCCCTAACACCTCCACCCCCTCCACCCCTCGTACCAACCCTCAATTCATTCTACTCACACTTGACAGTATGCAGTTAATACCCGTCAATAGATACTAAGCAAGCACAGCCACAGTAGAGCCTTAACAACCAATGTTGCCTCATGAATAGCATTTATTTTTCTTTGATTTTGTCTTTTTGTTTTTTGTGTTTAAACGGTATTTGCCAAAGCACCTAGAGAGCATGTCGAGAAGCCCTTCAGTGCTCCACAGGTCTTTGTCTGTTGATTAATTGTACACGTTAGATGTACATGTAATTTAAGAGTGATCTGTTGCAGACATTTGTATACTCTTTACCTCTGCCTGGGTGATATTTTTGTTGCTTTCTTTGGACAGCCAGGTTGCAGGCTGTGATGCCGGGGCTGAGTCTTAACTCAAGCGTAGATTCAGAGAGGAGACAAAAGCAGAAATGTTGGCACATTTGCTGCGTGTTCAGCCATATAGCCAGTGTTTTAAGGCCTCCCTCATTCATGTGGACCTCAAAACTAAAAGCTGCAGATGCTGCTAATCTAAAATGCCAAATTCTGAAATATTTAAAGTATCCAGTGTTTCTTCTTTAGATTGTTAGCTAAGAATGGCAATGCCCGCACTTTGGTCCAGACTGAAATATCTTGATAAATGTTGGATGGATTGCATTGAAATTTGGAACAGACATTCATGCGCCTCAGAGAATTTTTTATGCACTTTGGTGATCCTCTGAACTCTGATTTAGCGCCACCTACAGGCCAGAGTTTGTAATTAAACTGTGAAATATATTCAACAGCTCTGCATAAAATTTGGTACAGACGTTTAGGTCATTAACAGCATGAATTGTACTTATTTTGGGGACCCCTTAACATTTGATCTAGCACCGAGCCTGGGAACCAGACGAATCTGCTGAGCTCATTTTTTTATGATCCAATACTTTGATTTGTGACCAAATACTTGCAAAACTAGTGACATTCCCATCAGCCTCAGCTGTAACAATTGTTAGCATGCTAAGATGGTGACCATGGCAAACAATATTTGCTAAATATTAGCATTTAGTTTGAAAGCCAGGATGTAAGACAGTTATGACCATTTATATCTCAACAAAATGATGATTGTTGCTTTTTATACTGAGATATCAAGATGAAATTTGCGACAAAGTATACACACAAGTGGAGGTGTCGCGATTCTCAAAATCCACGACTCGATTTCACTTTCAATTTTAAGGTCATGATTACATTCGATTTTTCAATTTAAGCATATATATTTTTAGCCAATATTAGACTTTTGAGTCTTGGTTTGTAAAGATCAACATGTCCTGACAACTGTCATTTACATTTTCAAATTCTTCTTCTTCAAAAAGATCAAGTGGACACCGCAAATAGGCAGCAATGGAGAGAAGAAAAAATACATCCTTCCTTTGATTCCAGTTATTGAAATTAAAAGCTCATTTTGATAAATCCCCACATACGTAGTACATACATAGTGTCACCTGATTCTGAGCTCTATGACCAGGAACATAACTGTCTGGAGGCTGCAAATGCTGGTGTCCAAAAATTCACAATCCATTCTCTTAACTTGACAAGGCAACTAGAACTCTTAACTACAGTAAGGTCTTTAAACTTGCCAGCAAGAGCCAAAGATTCAGCAGCATTTTGCTGGTGGCTTATTGTCCTCTTCCAGGTCGTCACTGCAGGTCTTCTGAGCCTCCGTCATTCTCCCAAATCTAACTTGCATTTGTACTGTAACTCAAATAGAAGGTGTAAAAGTACTGTAGGGAGATTGAGTTAGGATTCAGCCCCTGGTGCAGGTTAGTTTTTTTTTTGTCGCTCACTTCAAATGGGGAAAAAAAAAGGACAGGTGGGATTAATCCTTCCCTCCTCACTCTTGTCTTGTGTATATTTATGGGAGGTAATTTAAGAAGAGGATGTATAGGAGCTGTTGTGGAGTAACAGCAGGGGACCTCTGTCATTTGTCTTGGCAGGATGGCTGGGCTGGCATGCCGGAGGCCGAGCTAATTGGTTCATTTCACTTTGTAATTTAGCAAAACACTGCTGTTGAACCGAAACCACGCATCTGCAAACGGGGAGTATTTCAGGAATAAAGCCTGTGTGTATTTTTTAGAAATCATCAAGCAAGCTTTCAGCAGGCCCCACAGGTCGTAAAACCCTCTCAACATGTTCTCTTTCAACTGAAGACGGCATCAAATATTAAAGATTTGCAGGTGTGCGGTTTTCCAACAACAGCGGCAAAAATTAAAATTCCCGTTTATTGCTGCTCTTCACGGAGGAGCAGCAGCCCGGGGTCTGTAAATAGTACCAAGATAACAAATAGTGCTAGCCTAATCTCTCAACCAGGGTTTTCCTTTGTCAAGTGTAACTTTGCTGTAGATTTTTGGTGTCAATACAGTGTTTATGTATGTAGAGCAAAAACAAAAAAAGAAAACTTAAGTGTCATTGAGGAAAAAATACAGAATCAACAGTGTGAAAGTGTCTGGTATATAAAAACATGCTTTACATGATGATAATGTTGATTAGCCTTAGCTCTTAACAGTGTTTAATCCACCTGTGATGGCCATCAGTGCATATTTCAAAGATGTGTTCTTGCTGTTTAGAGGTAAATACATAACAAATAAGTGTTCACTGTGTTCTTGTGTGTTCGCCACACTGTGTAAATACGTCTGTTTGGTCCAAAATGATAATAATGTCCAGACAATTTGGTCTAATCTCCTTTCCCCCCTCTACTCCCTGCAGATAGTTTAGTCTCACTCAGCATAATGACAGACCAATGCAATATTTATGTAAGTAATAAGTCTATTTGCATTCTACGTATATGGATCCATCATTTTGTTATGTGCTCAGTAACTGTACGTCTGTCATGAACTTCAGGGTGGGAATTCACCTACAACTTGGGAACTGTTTGTGTTGTCTCACTTTTAGTGCGCACGGCACTGTATCTGTATTTAATGATGTTCTTTTCACGAGAGTCCGTTCACCATGTTCACACGGCGGCCATTTTCCTCTGACGTCACGCTCAGGGTGGGAAGCTCAAATACTGTTAGCAAAAGGAAAATGTCGCTATGAGTCATATTTTAACAGCAATTATTGAGAATTTGGACAAATTATGTCCTTTGAAAAAAAACACTCTTAACTGCAGTTTTTTGGTGAAGATTTATATATATGGAATATATGTAATTTATGAAATGTTTTGGTTTGCTTTCATTATTTAATTTCTAAACTTTCCCTGTGTCGGAAAACAGCCTTGTCCCAGACGAGAATTCACAACTTCAAACAATTTAAAAATATGTTAAAAGCCTTCAAAATATAAACATATATACTGTATATATACATTACCTACTGATAACATGAGTGTAAAAATGTGTTTAAAATCAATTTTTGGTGAAAATGTTGACCCGTTGTGTCCCAGATTTCTGACAACAAAAACCTGATTTAAGCAGGCATGAAAAGGGTTAGCTATACCCTAAGGACCCCTGTCTCACTTCCTGGTTTTAAAAGATGGGGGAATCCTGCTCAAGCACTGATAAACTTTCTATTTTTAGACAAATTCATTCAGTAATATTATGGTAATTATGGTTTAAAAATGTGTATTTTGATTAACATTAAGAGAACTCTGAGCTACTTTAAAAAATAAAATGGCTGCTCACTGCCACTATGCTGTGAAATGAAAAAAATTAACATTTTGTCAATTAGAAAATTAAATCTGTAGGAGTCTGGCATGTTAAAAATTTAATTGCCAATAGTTTGATCTTGTAAAATATATTTTCCAGCATAACTGAACAGAAAAAAAACGTTTTCATCATTTCACCGCTTCCTGATTGATCAGTAGCATTCAGAGGGACATTGGGCTACATGATCTGATAGGAAAGGCATAAATGAGATGTTCTGTTGATATATCAGAATTAATTTACGCCCCCCTGTTGTATCATGTAACACTATCAAATGGTAACGTCAGCTAGGAGGTGTTCAAATGCTAATGTTAGCGGCTGTTTAAAGGCAGCTAATGGGTTATCAAATATGTTGTTTTAGCTTGAAATATGGCCTGATAAGCTTCTGAATTTTGACTGTATTGTATTTTCAGTTGCTAATCAACAGGGAAGCGGTGAAATGCTAACCATTTCGTACATTTGAATAACAGCGTTGGAGCTTTCCGCCCTGAACATGTCAGAGGAAAATGGCCGCCGTGTGAACACGGTGAATGAGGTTGTGTTTTGTTTCAAGCAGCCACTATGGCAAGAAACTAGGGAGGATTTGGAGTCGTGATCTGTTGTAAAAAATCTAGTTTGCTAAAGCTAAACTAGCTAGTGAATTCTGGGAGATATAAAGCCATCATGTTTCGGAGACAACAAAAAAAAAAATCTTGTTTCCGTCCTGACTGGCTCAAACACTGGCCTAGTTAGCGTGACTGTTGTACGATGTTTCAGAGAATAGCGCATGTCTGACCTGCCGTCTCACTGATCACTGTTCTCCTCACTGTTTATTGTAAAGTGATAGATTAGGCTTCACCTAGTTATGCACCTGTTTTTTAAACACTAATATATTTTATTTGTTATACAGCACATAAACATTAAACTTTATTTTTTTGAACTCTATTGTGAGGTGCGTTCTGTGATCAATGTCTTCTCAATCCACTTTAAACCTGTGGTTTCATTACTTTTCATATTTGTGTTGGCATGGTAATCTGACTACTATAGCTCAGTTGATGGTGGATTTCTGAGGCTGATACCTGCAGAGAAAAACCTGCAAAACAGCTGTTATTAATTTTCTTCCTTAAGCACAAATAAAAAATAAAAAAATAAACTTGACACGATCAATAGGGATCAAGATTACCTCAGATTTATCTTTAAAATTTCAGTATTTTGGCCGTGCTGACCGTGTTTGCCCTCTTCGTGATTCACTGTGTAGTAAAACTGAAATCATTTCTGCCCCTCTGGAACATAATTTGTACGCTAACATTTTAAGTTGTATTTTTAACATCAATCTAAAGTTATAAATAAGAATGTGTTGGGACTGAATGATAGATGGTAAATGGTTAGATCATTTTATTCTTCAATGATATGAATAACCACACAGTTAACAACAACTTGTTAACAACACATTTTCAAGAACCCATGAAAGATTTACTAATTTCTGGCTCAGCATTAACACAAAAAATTAATCTTTGTATGCTAGCTGTAGCCAATGTAGCATAGATTTCAACTCCAGTTTAAGTTTTTAAATCTCAACTTGAGTTTTGCTTGCTAACTTTTCCTGGAGCTTTCAGGAAGAAAGTAAGAGATGTTAAGTCAAGCTTTTCTTGTCAAACTACTGTTCTCAAGGTCAAAAATGAACTTTTACATTTCACTGGTTATGTGCAGCTGCTCTTTGTGCACTCACTGTGGGTGTTAGCATGCTAGCATGCACACCAGACGGAGCTTCTGAAGCCATTTCTCAAGTCAGAATATCAAGTACAATGACTAATGGGGCAGAAAAGGTCTTTGTAGTGCTGTGATAATAGGTTGTTGTCTTTGTAACACTATAATGTAGTGATAATAATGTTTTGGTAAATTATATATTAGTTTCCCACTACAGGGAGGAGCTGGTGGAGTTTCAGTGTCTTGCTCATAAAAACGAACTGAATCCTGGCTGGGAAATCTGAGCTGCTCAGATACACTCATCCTCCAGCAACAACTTTGAAGCAGAGTTAGTATAGTTTTGGATTTATTTTCTCAGATTTTGTTTTTAGTTCAGTTTAGTTTATGTTTGTTTGAGGTTTCTTCCTTATAACAGGGGGGGTGTTTGTCAGGGACAAGATTTAAGAAGTTCAGAATTACAATATGAATACAAATTGTGAAGGCAGTTGAGTCTCTCTTTCTTTTTATGTTTTATTTTTTATTTCAGTGAACTAAAATAAATTTTCAAAAATTTTTCAATGCCTAGTTATAGCTCCTAGTTTAGTTTTTGCATTTCAGCAAGTCAGGGAACCCCCCAGCTTTTATCTAGTGAGAAAGTGCGTGTGAATGCAAAGCAGGGAGGAGCTGGACAAGAGCAGAACTGCGTCAGATTTTGTTTATCTTTTGTTTTTATTTCAGTTAACTAAAACATTTTTTCACACCTAGTTGTAGTTCTTTGTTTAATTTTAGCCCTTGAGCAAAGCAGGGAAGCCCCAGTTTTTTTCTAGCATGATAGTGCGTGTGAATGCAAAGCAGGAAGGAACTGGAAAAGCAAAAGTGCTTTTTGTTTACTTTTTATTTTAATTTCAGTCAACTACATTTTTTTCACATCTATTTTTAGTTTTTGGTTCAGTTTTAGCCTTTGAGCAAGGCAGGGAGGCCCCAGATTTTTCCCAGCGAGAAAATGCATGTGATTGCAAAGCAGGCAATAGCTGGAAAAGAGCAAACATGCTTTAAATAGTTTTTGTATTTATTTTTATTTCAGTCAACTAAAAAAAATTTTTTCACCCCTAGTTTTAGATAGTTTAATTTATACCTTTGAGCAAGGCAGGGAAACCCAGGCTTTTTCCCAGCAAGAAAGTGTGTGTGAATGCAAACCAGGGAGGAGCTGGAAAAGAGCAAAAAGTGTTTGAAGCAAAGGCAGGTAGAGAGAGAGCCAGGCAGTGATGGGATGAAAGTGGTGAATGGCAGAAACACTCAAAGGCCAGTTGGGCCTCCTTTAAAGGAGCTTCCCTGTCTTCTGTTTGTTTTCTTCTTCATCTTCTTCTTCTTCTTCTTTTTGTACTGAGATGAATCCCTGCGCAGGCCATTTGCATCAGCGTCACATCAACACATTGTGAAACTGGCTGATGACTCACTCTGACGCAGGTCCTTTTCACATACCTCCCATCATCCTCTCCCTCTCTCTCTCTCCACTCCCTCCACCCCTCTCTCGCCCCCCCCTTCTCACACACACACACACATTTTCTCTGGAGAATAGCTCATGAACACCCATGCTGGTTACCGTTCACAGTGGCAGCCCTGCTCTGCGCTCAAAACGGCCACCCCTCCCCTCCCTGTCCTCCTCCTCCTCCTCCAGTGCAAGTCACTGATGATGATGATGTGTTGCCGTGGCAACGGCTGGAGGTGGGCGGCTCCACGGGCGGTGGGCGGAAGCCAGCCGCTAAGCAGCGTGGGAGGGATCTGCCGAGCGCACCCATCACCCTCATTTTGAAAGGAGCAGGAAGCTGACTGCTTTTGAGAAGGTGTGGGTGTTGGTGAATTATCGCCTCTCCTCCCTGCAGCTTCGTTAGGGATCGCCTTGTTTGTCTCCCTTCCTTCCTTCCTTTGTTTTCTGGTTTACTGCTGCATGCAGCTGCTCCTCATGGGGGATTTCTGCACGAAATTAAACTTTGAGAGCTACTGTTAGTTTGAAAAAGTGATCACACCAGTTTGCCTTTCATTTTTCACATGAACATTGCACCAAAGATTTCTCAAAAATCCCCCAAAATAATGTGCATTGCAAGTTTAGAAACTAAATAACTGAATAGAAAAGGCTTGCTTAATCGATGGGGTACCCGCAGACCCCAGAGGTATTCTTTTTGTCAGATCTTACAGGTGCTTTATTCTCACTTTCAATCAATTTGTTCATTATGATTTCATATCATATCATTGTTTTCTGTTTTAATTATTCCTTTATATACCAACGTATTCTCAACTTGCACAATGTAGTGTAATGGATCTGTATTATGAGCTGCATGTCTGTTTACTAACTGTCAAATCTATTGTTATTACCTTCACCTACACACATTGATTTCTCATCCATAAGTTAGTCACTTTACTTTTCACAGTCAGCTTGGTACATATTGTTAATAGTATTTATCATTACTTTTGTACATAGTATTTTTGAGCATTGTGATGAAAGCCTCAATATCTTAGATAGCTATTATTAGCAATGTTAGCTTGCTAGCTGTCATGGTCAGCTTTATTAAGGGTCAGCTGAATTAAGGGTTTATTTCAACCAAACCAGAGTGGGTGATAGTTGGAACAGCGTAAAGACAAACCAAGACGTTTTGAGCTTGTTTTACTCAAACTAAATGAACAATAAATAAATATTATCAACAAAATGTAGCTAATGGTTATCTAAATGCTAAAAAAATACTATATACAAAAGGAACAGTTAATACTATTAACAGTACCATGCTAAAGTGAAGTACAGAACTGAAGGATGAAAAATCACAAAGTTTGTAGGTAAAGGTAACGTTACTACAGTGTTGACAGGAAGTAAACGGATGTGCAACTAGTAACACGGATGTACATCACACTCCAAAGTGCATGTAGAAATAGAGAATGAGGGGTAGAGTTTTACTAGATGGGACTATTTATTGATTTAGTTCATGTCTTTCAGGGTTCTGATTTAAAGTATCACACTATGAGGGGTGCAGGGGGCATTTTGACGGAAACAGACATAAGCCTCATTCACACTAGCTAGCTAAAAAGCTAATAATGCGTTATATTGTTTACTAGCTAGCTAAAATATATGTATATATAAAACATTATGTTGTTTGCAAGAGAGGTTTAAATTTACTCTTTCTGAATTTGAAGCTAGTTTAAAAGTTTGGTTAATCTTTGTTGGTACGACCCAGTTTAAATGGAAGAAGGATTTAGATATTGTATATATTACACATCATACAAATGATACAAAAACATTAGATACACTCATCTCTGCTCTTTACTGGATCCTTTATTGTTTGCATTAATGTATGTGCCTACATCAGAAATCCACTCACCATAATGTACATAATGTTTGCATGTAAAGCAGTTGTAGTTTGAATTGTTGCACTGATTGCTGAACCCAAAGTGCAGGAGTCAGTCATTTGTTTAATTGCAGATTGAATGCGACAGATTGCAGTCTTATTTTTAGAAGCTCCCAATGGTCGAGAAAATGCTTTGCTTACATAAACAAGGCTCCTGTTAATTTACTTCCTATCCAGCTTGTTAGGCTGTCAGATACACTACATGGCTGTGATATGTGGACACCCAAACAAATTACACCCATATTCAAAGTGCCACACACTAAACAAAGATACAGGAAGAGAATCCACAAGAGAGAACAGGCATCATGTAAAATCTGTATGAAACAAAAAAGATAAAAGATGAATCTGATAAAATGTGTTTAAGAAGTGACTTAAAGGTCCAGTGTGTAAAATTTATGGGGATCTATTGGCAGAATATGGAATATAATATTCATAAATATGTTTTCGTTCATGTATAATCACCTGAAAGCAAGATGCCACAAAATCCTACACACTGGTCCTTATAATGTTCTAATAATGTTTTTGTTATGTTATATGGAATCTTTGATATATTTTGAGATGATAAAGACTGGACAAGATACTTATCAAACTGGAAAACTAAATCAAAACCGACACCTTCATTTTTCACTGAAAAATCAAGGTCACTTGTTCCAAACCAAACTCCATTGACAAAATTGGTAATTTTACAGTAATAGTAAACAGTAGTGTCCACTAACAGTAACAGTAGTGTCTGCTAATAGTAGCTAATAGTCGTGCTCCCTAATAGTAACTAATGGTGGTGTTCACTAATAGTAGCTAATGGTACTGTTCGTTATCAGTAACTAATGGTAGTGTGCTAATTGTCACTAACAGTAGTGTCTGTTAACAGTAACTAACCGTAGTGTTCATTAATAGTAGCTAACCATAGTGTTTGTTAACAGCAACTAAAAGTCATGTTTGCTAATATTAATTGTTAGCTAATATTAGCTGATCGTAGTGTTTGATAATACAATGCACTAACAGTGTCTAACTGTAGTGTTAGCGAACAGTAGTTAACGTTAGCTAAAAGTAAGTAACTGTTGTGTTCCCTAAGAGCAGCTAATAGAAGTATTTGCTAAGAGTATTCAAAGAGTATTCAATTCAAATATGTATACATACATACACATATATATGTATATATATGTGTATGTATATATATATACATATATATATATATATATATATACATATAGGCTATATGTATCCAATCTCCTGTATGGCTTCTCTTTTATTTCTTTAACACAAGGCCAGGTATGGTGCCAGGTATGGTTGGGACTGTCTGCTATCTTAACCCACTCTTTTTCTTTTATCTCTCAAGTTAGCTTCAAAAATACCAAATATGGAAAAATCCTACCTCAGGCTCCTCCTGTCTTAACTAAATACTTATGAGAAGAAGCTTCTGTAATGCAGCCCCACGACTCAGACTCACTCAGCAACTGCAAGAAAGGGATTTTTTTTTAAATTAAAATGTGGATTCCAGTAAAATAACAACCTACAAGACATTTTCATTGGAATTCCCCTTTAAATGATAGACCTGATTACAAGGAAATGTGAGCTGCAGAGCTTGAGCTTCTGCCAGTGCATTCGGTCCAAATTCATGAATGTTTCATGTTCCAAGTGAGGCACTATTAGTCAGTATCAATTTGTTTGTTTTATCCTACTTGGAGCTCCAGGTGGGTGGAGTTGATCAGTCAGATAAAAGTTGGGAACCACAGAAAAGTGAACTGAAGCAACTTACAGAATACTTTCCGCCAGTGAGTAATCTCTTTTGTAGGTCATTATTTTAGACTGTATGTCAAACTCCACCCAACCAGGCCGTGAAAGAGGACAAAACAAACATTAAAAAGCTGTCTGACTCAGGTCCAATACTGTGTGATAACAGCCTTCATGCTACAGTCTGTTTTATTGGTCAACATAAAAGGAATCTGTCCACACTTTGACACAATTTTTTAATTGATTAGGAAATTGAAAATTAGTGTGTCAGTTTAAATGTGGTTTATTGATAAAATAAATCCAGATGTACTAAGTTTTCTGCACAGTGGGCACAAATGGTTCCCAGAATATATCCATAGAGAAAAACAAAGCTGCATGCATGACATAAAACAAATAGAGCATTTAACTGTAATGTGTATCTTAATAATTAATCTCAGATCTCACCAGCAGATGGCGCCGTCACTGTGTCGTTCAGGACAGAGACGCCATCTGCTGAGGAAGCCACAGTGTGAATGCAGTACCAAAATAACTCAAATGGTGTCACACCAAGACAAGACATTACAATCTCATGTGCATGCTGCTCTGTGGTGATTTATACAGATTTTAAACTACTTTATACTTAATTTTTTTCACATATATTTGATTGGAAACCACTATATTACAAATCAAAATACAAAACTGTATTGCAAAATTGTTTTCCCCTTTTTTGTGTGTTAAAACAGAGAAATGCACCTCTCTCACCTCTAAATAAAACACACACAAATAGTAAATAAAATGAACTAAAGCAATCATTTATTTGCTCTTGAATACCACTCAAATATTGAAAAAAATAAAATAAAATCTTTGAAATGTGCCATATTTTCCATAACTAATGAAAAATATTTGTTTTTCCTTCTAAAATATAAAATTATTGTGATAAATTAATTGTTATAAATGCCTGATACATCAAATATAATACAAACAAAATATCATAAATGTAAATGAAGAAAACCACATTTCCAATAAAAGAACATTAATTTTCTTTCCTTTTATTATATTTTTTACTGTATATAATTGGTGTTTTGTGAGTAGTAGCTATAAAGCAAACTATAGGATCTTGACTTTGTGTAAAGAACTGAGACAGAAGTTGAGATTCAGAAGAAAACAAGGCGGTATCTATCCTATATGTCTCAAAATCAAAATCTATATGAAATCTACACTCTGAAATCTGCCCTTGTCATTTGTTGTATCCTGTAACTTAGTGCCTCAAAAGTGGCTATAATATTAATTAATTACAGGAAATTACAGTCCACGATTTATTAAACATTTATGTTTTTTAAAGGAGGTTTTGTTGAAATAACCAGAAAAAATACCATATTTCTGGTAATCATCTAATCTAGGCTTACTTTTTTTTCTTGTATTGTTTTAGGCTACACGTTTCTTTTCCAAGTGTGAAAACTAATAAAGTGGAGGGGAAAAAAAAATTACATTAAACATAAGAAATATTAAGATCTACCCCTTTACTTTACTTTAAAGTAATTGCATACACCTGCGTTATTATCGCAATTAGCTGTGACTGATCTGCCTTATGCTTTTTATGACGATTCCTTATTAAACTCTATTGTATGATAGTTTTAGTTCTTGTATGTCTTATGTGAACTGTTATAAAGAGGAAAAACTCTACGTAAACACGGTAAAAGTAAGTATATATTCATAATTGCTGTTAAATGTTCACTAACTGTCGGCAGTGATGGAGATAAATGATCAAAAATACGACCTACAGCATATCAAAACAGTGGGCGAGATTGTTCTGATGATTGACAGCCATCTCACCCAATCAGGTGCAGGTATGGGTTATCATACTCCAATCAACACTCTCGCGGCGTGAAGGGTAGGTTGTATCCCAGTGAGAAAAATTTTCTGTTGTTGAGTCACCGGGAAAACCGTTACTCGACCGAGGAAAGCCGACACTGTCATCAACTGTGCCCTTTACTTCTCTAAATTTCTTCACTCGTCTCGACTGTAGTTACACCATCCAGATACTCTTCTCGACGGGATTGAAATGTTACATTTTCGGTCAACGGTTGCGCTCAAGGAGTTATTTCAAACCCAGCTGAAGCGTCCGTTGGCAGGTAGAGTTGGCGTCAAAGCGGCACCTGCAGCCTCCGCCTG
>JAJHUR010083768.1:8536-28741 GCA_027495735.1 Lutjanus campechanus | reverse complement strand
GGCAATTATCTGTTCAGATCACACTAATTTGGCTTTGGGGCAAATTATCTTTCATTTAGACCTTTCATATCTTTTTGTATTTCTGCCTCAATGGTCTTTTCAGTGTCAATTATACCTTTATTAAAACCACCTTAAAGGTCAAAGCTGTCAACTATTGGGAGAACATGGTGTTTAGACTTGTCTGTCTATGACTCGATGACTCACACTGATACAGACCGAGGAACAGAGTCTTTAGAAAGCCAGCGAAACGTCAGCAGTGGAGACAATAAGGCCTCTTTCAGTTCAGTCTGAAGTCTGAAGCACTGAAAGCAGTGAAACTGATCATATAATAAAATTAACAATCACCTACTTTGGTGGAGTTGTGCTGTTATTATGTGAGGCAGGCATCTCATGCTACATCTCACTCCTGCTATTGTACTTACAGTACAAGACATTGACGTGTGCCAGTTGAAATGCATTGTTTGCTGCTCCAGCCCCTCATCTCTAATTATAAAATGCCAAACTTCATTCTGTCTGGTTCCTTTTCTCGTAGGTCGACAGCTAGGCTGTTCATGCTTCATAGCACTTCCCCCTCTCAAGCTATTTCCCCCATAGCCTAACCTAATATTGACTGGAATAGGAAATTCAAAGCTGCTGTAAACATTCAAATGTCTGACAAGCCCACTTCCAATTTCACAGATACAGACCTGGGAGTTATTATGGCAAAACAGACTGCAATCTTGCTGTGCATTAAAGAGAAAAAGACAATGCTGTTTTGCTTTCTGTGCAAGGTCTTCCAATATTGTGCACTAAAGAGGCAGTATTTTACAGGGAGAGCTGAATCAAAACATCTAGTTGATTCGTGTTTTCTCAGTAACGCACCATTTTGCAGGTTAATGCACTGCCTCTGCAGGGAGTTTGTTGAAAATGACGGTAATAATTGGCATTTAAGAAGCCAATGTTTACCTTTAAGGCTTATCTCGGCTGGGGTCAACCCCATGCCTCGCTACAACTCGAGTGATTCTGCCCCCTCTGTACTAGCAGGCCTTGGAGGGGTCAGAAAACCTTGTCAATGTGTCTCTCAGTTTAATTCTATTAAGCACAGGTTCAAGCTCCAAATTAAAATGCAAATTACCTCCGTAATAAAAGTGAGCGAGAGTACAGGCAGAGATAAGGTACATCCTTCCCTTTCATTGCTGGCACTTATGAAGTACAAACCTCTTTTTAATGTAAAACTTAATTTAATTCCGGAGAACAAAGTGTCTCAAAACACATTGTCTCACAACAGGTTCTGTCCGACTTGTGTCATGTTTGAAACAAAAAGGAATGATGGCTTCAAAGCGTCTATTGTGTCGTCTCTCATTCTTTGACTGGAGACGGTTTATGAATAACATGGACATTTTCTATGCAATTGTGTTGGTAGAATTAGGCCCGACTGCAGCTTTAAGATGACTTTATCTGTCAGCAGGATTTCTGTAAAATATGAACTAAGATCTGATTAAATGTACAGTATGTAAGTTCTGCCGCTAGGTGTCCCTCTAATATTAAGGACGTTATTATACCAATAGCTAGCAAGGAATGGCATCGTTACCGTACATAAATTAACCTCTGGGTTTAAACATTGTTGGAAATATTTGGAATAATTAAATTACAGTACAAAACATATAACATGTATAGCATTTTTAGACATTTTAATACAGAAAGGTTACATAAGCTGGCTTTAATTTAATTAGGGCTGCAACTGTGTATTTTCATTGTTGATTAATCTGTCGATTATTTTCTTGCTGAATAAATTAGTTATTGTATATATAAGTGTTGATCAGTGTCCAAGCCCAAGATGATGTCCTCAAATGTTTTGTCAACAGCTCAAAGATACACAGATCAGAGGAAGAAAACAGAAAATATTTACATGTAAGAGGTTGGAATCAGAATCTTGAGTTTTCTGACTTACAAATTACACAAACCGATAAGTTGATCATCAAACCAGCTGGTGAATAATTTAATACTTCTCAACTAATATATTAAAGGGGACGGGCATCAAGAACTGGTACTAAACTGGTACAGGCTCCTGACTGGTCAGTACCAGGTACAATCTCCTGGACAAACAATAGCATACTGCTATTGGTATTTATGTAATGTTACATAAACAACAGACAGGGAAAAACATTCAGGAGTGTGGGCTCACTTCACTGAATTCATTAAGAATGTAGCTAAATGCAGTAACTCAAGAATTTAACTTGTTACTTCTGCTAAACAGACACTGTAAAATAACTTGAATTTTTTTCTCATCTTTTGATGCCATGTCTTTATTTTATCAACAAGTTATGGAAAATAGTATCAGTAAGAGCATCGATAAGTATTGGTTAAGGGTGTAATGATACATTGGATCAATATATTAATTCATTGTTCAGTGATCCAGTAATATCGATGCAAAGAGAAAATATCCATCTATATCGTCATCTTGAAGATGTACCTTTATTTTGAAAATCACATGGCATGTCTCTGACATCTGTGCCATAAATGTCTGAAAGAGGTCTGTCCTAGAATGGTCAAGTCATAATTTAGTTGCTTGACATAATGTAACTGAATGTGTTAAATAGACATATATCTAAATTAAACTAAAATATATTTTGCTTTCCTAGTTGGACAATTGACTTCTCTTCTTTAGATAAACTTCATTATTTTGGGTGTTTGAAAACTTAGTTTATCTAAAGAAGAAAAGTCAATTTTCTCAACAAAATATTATTAGTCGAAAAAACTTTTTTTTCCTCAACTCAACATTTTCACATCCTAACTGAGACAAAATAAGTTCATTTAGGCAGAAGTAACAGGCTCATGTCTTTTTCTCTCATCAGTAAAACAATGCATACATTTTAAATGTTTTATAAAAGGTGTACTGCAGATACACCGATCAGGCATAAAATTATGACCACTGACAGGTGAAGTGAATAACACTGATTATCTCCTCATCATGGCACCTGTTAGTGGGTGGGATATATTAGGCAGCAAGTGAACATTTTGTCCTCAAAGTTGATGTGTTAGAAGCAGGAAAAATGGGCAAGCAGAAGGATTTGAGTGAGTTTGACAAGGGCCAAATTGTGATGGCTAGACAACTGGGTCAGAGCATCTCCAAAACTGCAGTTCTTGTGGGGTGTTCCCGGTCTGCTGTGGTTAGTATCTATCAAAAGTGGTCCAAGGAAGGAACAGTGGTGAACCGGCGACAGGGTCCTGGGCGACCAAGGCTCATTGATGCACGCGGGGGAGCAAAGGTTGGCCCGTGTAGTCCAATCCAACAGACGAGCTACTGTAGCTCAAACTGCTGAAGAAGTTAATGCTGGTTCTGATGGAAAGGTGTCAGAATACACAGTGCATCGCAGTTTGTTGCTTATGGGGCTGCATAGCCACAGACCAGTCAGGGCGCCCATGCTGACCCCTGTCCACCGCCGAAAGCACCAACAATGGGCACGTGAGCATCAGAACTGGACCATAGAGTAATGGAAGAAGGCGGCCTGGTCTGATGAATCATGTTTTCTTTTACATCACGTGAATTGCCAGGTTCATGTGCGTCACCTGTGGGTCCCAACCCAGTCTTTGGTAATGACTGATTTAATTTATTCAAGCTGTGTCCAAATCCACTTTTGCCAGCTTGCGCCAGGGGCACAGGGGTATCCTGTCCTTTTCCTGCCTCTTGCGCCAGCAGCGCACAGCAGGATTCATCTATCAGCTGTGCCCAAGTACCTTATTAATTCACAGGCCTGTTTAGGCCGAATGTGCAATAAACCAAACAGAAAGTCGGGTCTCATCACCTTTAAGAAGCAGGTGTGTGAGCGGTGGCAGCGTGATGGCGGATTTACCAGGACAAAACAAAGAGAAAAGATTTTTAAAGCAAGGAGACAGATCTCCTGGTTCGAGAAGCTAAAGCACGAGACAGCGTGATATATGGAGACGACAGGACGTCTCCAAAGCAGCTTCATGTGTAAATGGTTTTTATTTTACACGAATGCCTGCAAAAAGTAACATAATACATGAGCCGCAAATGTCAACTGGTTATGAATTACACTAAAGCATCTTGAAATTATGTTATATTTTATAATTAATTATTATCATCATCATTATCATGCAGGTCCGCTGGCTGAAGCTCTTGAAGAAGGAGCTGATGGGCAGGAGTGGGGGAGATGAGTGAGGAGCAGGATAGAGGAGAGTCTGGCCGCGAAGCTGCACCTCAACCTGGCTGAACACCCACCCAAGCTGGATTGAGGTGCAGCTTCAACCTGGGTGCAAAATTACGAACAAATTATCCACCAGCATCAGACTCTGACAGAAGTACACAAACCGTTTTCTCCCCTGGTTGGACTGGTGTTGTGGTCAGACATAATAGTATATCAGATCATAATTGTTCGATACTTGTTTTTCTGGATCGCAGACACAAACACTACAGCTGCTCCAGCTGTTATGTGACTGATCTGTTAAAGACAGTTTGACAGCTGTGATCCCGTCCTGTGTGCACTTTGCAGGTCTGTTGAAATACATTGGGCTTTGTAATTATAATAATAATTCCTGTTTCCTTATTAGAGAGAATCATTTTGCACAAACATTATGTTTAACGTTAATGTTTAACATTAATTAAAGTTTTTATGTGATTGTGGCGTGTGCGCACCTTAGCCAAGCACAAGACACACGTAGCCGTATGCTTTTAACTGTTTGTTTAGTCTTTATTGCTGATAGAAATATGGAGGTCAATATGGGAGTCAAAAGACACTTAACTAATCCACACTCTTGTGTGGGGAGAAGACCCTATCTTGTGTAGTAGTGCTGCTATCTTGTGCAGGCAGACCGATTGCGCCACAGACTTTGTGCTTCCACCAGGTCTTAGCTGGTCTAAGGCGCAAGTGGTTTTTACTCCAATGCGCTGAGCACAAGATACCAAATGTGCCTGGCCACGCCCTTGTTTTGCCTTCATTTTTAGACCTCCCACCCATGGCCACACAGACCAGACGCAAGTGCATTTGCTGTCTTGCAGACGTGGCAAAAATGGCAACTACTACTAGTAGTAGTAGTAGATAGTAGTAGTAGTAGTAGAAGTATCTATGATAATATAAATTAGTTAAAAACAAATCTGCACTTCATTAGGTGGATCTAGTTTGTTTATTTGTTTATTTATTTATTTTGCCTCCTTATTTCCCCGCAGTTGTCTCGGTGAGAGCACTGTACCTTTTGGACACATGTTACCAAGTATATGAGGTGAATGTCAGCATCAAGGAGATAACAGCTTGACGTCTCGCTGGTCTGTTATCACTGTGCAACGCTCCAGAGCAGCACAGCTGCAGGAGCAGAAGTCTTATCAATCCCAGAGTTAAGGTGAGAGAGCAGCAGGAGGATGAGACTCGAAAGCCAACTAGCATGAGCCCTTCAGGCTCCCCCCAGCGACGCCCTCTGACTCCCCGCATGCAGATAGTGCGACTAATTTTCTGAAGGGCCGACCTTTGCATTCCTATAAGGAGAAAAAAGGGGGAGAAAACAGTGTCATAATCCGAGCTCTTTAGTCATCCAAGGACGATTAGTATTGTGCCCTACGACACAGAAGGTGACGCAGATTCTTTGACGGCTCAGTGCATACTAATTAGAGCTTTTGCTGTACAAGGTAGACAAACTGTACACCTCAATTATAGGTCACCTCAAATCTCTGGGCTGAAAATAAATTGTGTAATTAAAAACAGCAAAACATGCTCAGCACAAACAGGGAAGAACACTATGAAAGATACAGAAAGAGATACACACAGACTGTGATGCAGACAAGCATCAGTGTCTTCAGTGTATGACTCAAAGATAACATCACCTTGGTTATCTTACACCAAAAATACAAGACAGCAGTGCATATTGCTCACAGTCACCAAGAGTTGTTGAAATATTCAGTGTAGGTGCATTGAAACGAGCAGGGCATTTAAAGTGAATATATTTTGTTTTATAAATGAACATCTGGTATATGCCTGCGGGCTATTCTTCACCTTTCTCGTGGATACATTACTTAAGCTGAGCGGTAAACAATACATAATAGATAACTCTTGTACTCTGAAGTGTTTTGGCCCATATCAAGGCCATGTGTACTTGCATTTGTTGCACGTCACAAGCTATGTGAAATGACAGTGAACCAAGGCAAGCGAGTTTTCCTGCTTTGTGCTGAAATGCCTCCTTTATTTTGAGCTAAGAGTCTGTACAGTGTATACCAAGGCATCAGAAAATACTCACTGTGATTTTCTGCACCGTCAAATGTCAAATGAAAGGGAAAAATAGCAAGTGCAACCATTAGTGTGATCATATATTCTGAGATTATATAAATGTATCTACTATTAGAGTTTTTGCACACAGTACTGTGTGTCCTTAATTTGGGCCAATTCAATTATGTCATTGTGGAAAATGCTGCAGTGCTGCATGGGACAGCTATTAGCAATGCTAGCACTTATATAATTCTGGATTACACGTTCCTGTCTTTTTATTTTATCCATAAACAGTTTCTTCATTTATTTTCCATCACAGTATAAAGTATATTTATAGAAATTGAAAGAAGTGTTAAGGGGAAAGTCTGCTGACATGTGAACAATACATGTCGAATGTTTGCTCTTCCATTTGGATCTTGTCCAGAGATTTTAATTGTTGAGATATTGGGTTTTAAAATGGTCTCATGGAAAGAAGAACAACAAGAGAGTAAGGGCCATGTGTTTTCATATTTAAGTACCTACTCGAACAATCAATAACTGCTTTGTATGGTTCAAATTTGATTTGACTTTTTGATTATTTGGGGGGACTTTTTCAGCCTTTGTTTCACAGAACCTCTCAGAAGCTGGAAAAATGGAGAGAGAAAGAGATGGAAAGGCACTCAGCAGAGGTTCCTGGGTTAGAATCAAACCAGGACCAGTGCTGAGGGTTCAGCCTCAGTACAAGGGATGTACACTCTACCAGGTGAACTACTACAGCACCACATAAATTTGACAGTTTTTACAGTTTTACAGTACAAATAGCTAGCCAACAGTAGCCTGACAATAACTTGGTCAGGTGTCACTTATCATACTCTTGACATCCCTTAAGAAATGGGAATTCTTCTTCCAGGAAGTCTGGTTTGGTGTAGCTGTACTGTTGTCTGTTTGGAGAAAGAACCCTTTTAGAGTCATACTTTCAGAGCTTGTACATGCTGTGCAGTGCCAGAAACAGGCTGCGATAATAAAAAGGAAAGAAATGTGTGAAAAATTGTCATAAATTGGGAGAGGTACGGGAGAATTGTGATACCAGGAGGAAATAGGAAGAGGACAATGAAAAATGGGAGTCTCCTGGGAAAGTCGCGAGGGTTGGCGAGTATGCTTTCAGCATTCAAAGAGTACTCTAGTTTAACAAGTGATGCAGAAGAGATATAATCTTTTTCATTCCATGAATTATTCTTTCTTGTCAAAAGCTGGCACCTACATTACCCACAATGCAACTCAACCACTGAGAGTTTGGTCCGATATTCTGGTGTGTTATGGTAGTAAGGGCCAATGTCTCTTCAAGCTGCTAACCTCAAGCAGAGATGAGGAACGGGTTACAGAGGTGTGGTAAGCTAATTTCTTTCTAAATCATTACCCCCAGATGTTTTTCATTTTCAGACTTGTAGTTTTCAGCCCCAAATGACACTGACTCATGTGACATCAGTTGAGTAAACTTATCAGACTTCACACAGCTCCCCCTGGAGCCACAAACAGCTTTATAGTTATAATGTTTTTTTTTTCGTATAAGCAGTAATATTCCCAAGATCTGTGAACAGACCTTGATGTGTAAAACCGATAGGGTTTCCCTTAAAGGGTTTCTCTTTAAGTAGTTAAATTATTCGTTCAGTGAGAGGCTACTACATACAGTATGTGTAAATATATACAGTGTGTAAAATGGTCAAATTCAAAAATGATGATTTTGTCCTTCAGTTTCACTGTTATGTTATCTTCCATACAATAGGTTAAATGATTCGGTAATAAAATTAATTTAAAAATTAATTTGTTTTGAGTGCCAAAGCCCTTTCTCTTTCTCATTCTGTTGATGTTATGAGTTAAGAAGTATAAAATAATTAGTCTGATCTAAATTACCTCTTAAGTTTTCTGAATGATATCAAGCACTCTGCTGTGGTGTTAACCTTACCACCACATGACCTTCTGTTCATACTCTAACATCCATTATGAAAGGCTTGGGGAAGTGCTTGCTCATAGGGTTCTGGTATTACATAAGTGACTGTGCAGACGTTGAGGGCGAGCCAAAAATTAATCGGCACGATTAATTACAAGAGCCATATGGTCAGCAGTGTCTCAGTGCCATTTCCAGTTAGAGTGCTAGGGAGGTGCTGGGAGGCCTGCTGACATTTGCACAAAGTCCCTGAATCCAACACTCATGTTCGGCTACAGTCTCTCTCTCACGCATACACACATACACACATACACACATACACACATACACACAAATATAGTATTGTAAAGGCCAGATACACTATATTCTGACTAGAGATGGGCCTGATTCAATCTAATAACCAGTAAATTTCATGACGGCAGGTGTTTTCCACTTGTTTGATGTTTGTAAATATGACCCTAAGCAGTGTGAATTCAGTGCTGAATACAGTTTTTCAACTTACTATGCCACAGTACAGCTGGACTGAAGAAAGGTAACCACCTCACTTATAGTGTAACAATAAACCATCACAAAAATGACAATTACCAACGTAAACCACCTTATTCTTTTTCTCTTTTTTTTTTTTTAAGTTATTTTTTTGGCCATTTTGTGCCTTTTTATTAGATAGGACAGTTGAAGAGTAGACAGGAAAGGGGGCAGAGAGAGAGGGGATGACATGCAGCAAAGGGCCGAGGGCGGGAGTCGAACCAGCGGCCGCTGCAGAGGACTAACAGCCTCAGTACATGGGACGGATGCTCTACCAACTGAGCTAAACCTCCGCCCCAACCACCTTATTCCGAACAAACACATTAATACTAACAAATAGTGGCATCTGCATTTTGGAACATAAAATAGCAAACGTAAACCCTCAGCAGTGCATTATGGGAAGCAATGCGAATGAGGGCTGTCTCTCAGCTGCACATGTGAATGTCACAAGCCAGAATCCTACAGCTCCCTAATGGTTTAACAACGCCATTACACAAATTACATCACACAAACCACACAAGCTTTCCAGACTGAATTTCAGTCTGTGCCTCAAGTAAAATTACTTACTACTACTATGAATAATAATAACAACAGTAATAAGTTAATAAGTAAACACAAAGGAAAAAAGAGCACTGGCACTAGTATGGTGTAGGTATCAGCAGATATCCAAAGTCAGATATTAGAATTGGATCCGAACTGAAAAAAGTGGATCGGTACATCTCTCATTTTAAGTGCACAACCAGTATTGCATCAGCATTTGTTCATCATTCAGCCTCAGCAGTGTGTGATGTTGATACAATATTTAAAACATTGCTGAGCACCTAGAAAGAGACAAGTCATTAGAGAGCAGACTTCAAAAGAAGTCACAGGTTTTATCCTCTCCTCCATCTAGCCTTACTGTTTGAGTATGTATGGGGAAAAATGGAAATTGAAGTTAATAACACCAGAGAAGATTCAAGAGCTTACTTAATCAAAATGACAGGTGATCGTACACCGTTAAAAACGACAAAGCACAGGATGGCACCAACACACTCCTCAGAAATTAGATGGATATTGTCCCAGCTGCCAAGGGCTGCATGAGTCATGGCAGACACTGGTTATATGGTGAGTGTGCTGTGTACACACAAGACATATTAATCATGCATATGTTCCCATAGGGAGTATAGAGGGGTTTCAGCTGAACTCTGTATCTTGCTGCTGATAAACACTGCTTTGCCAGAGGTACGTGTAGAAGATTCATAATTATATGAGCTGTGTAGTTGGTTCAAGTATAACCAAACATGCATTCGCAGATACTTAATGTACTGTACCATACTGATGCAAAATTGAAACTGTGAACATGAAAACAGATGATTTTTGAGGATGAAAAAACCTTAAATAATTAAAAATGGATCTTTTAATGGAGCAATATGTAACGATTGCGTGTCCAAATATGAGTCCTGCAGTCCCACTAGGAATTTGGAGCCACAGACAGTATATTAAATAAGTTAAAATGCGATTTGACATATGGTCTATGATTGAAGTGAGTTGTTTCTTCCTGCCCTCCTTCCTTACCAGACTTGAGGAGGCTCAGGCAGGCTGCAGGAATGCCACAGGAGCACAAGAAAAGTGCAACATTGTAATTTGACAATAACATAAGATGATGAGTCCTACAATGTAAAAGCTGTTTATAACTGTCAGTTGTCTGTCAATTTAAAGGTAAGCCTATTATTCTGTAAACAAAGGCTCACTGCTCTGAAAACACACTCTGGAGTTTGAGTTCAGTGGCTGCCTGCCTCACTGCCTGCCAGACTTCATTATCATATTGCTCAATTTAACCATTATAAACTCTACTCCTTCAAAAAGATTATTAATGATTTTTTACGACTGATAAATAGACTCTAACTCATTTGGTGAACACTTTGTGATATTTTGAACTCTAACAAATGTGAAACAGACAAACAATAAGTTACAGACCACAATAGAAATTTCAAAAGGACACCCCAGCTGTGCCGTTGTTGCAGGTTTTCTTAAACCCTGATGATACAGTAAATATATTACAGATTTCTCCGTTAAGGTTAAATCGACACCATCATCACATTTAACCTTAACAGTCTAAGACACGTTTGGCTGTAGTGCAAAAGTCCATAACAATAATAATAATGAATTTAAGTGTATTATTGTTGTTGCAAATGCTGCCATTTTATTTTTTTTATCGTCAGAAAGCCTGCCAGGCTCCCAGTCAATGAGTGATAACATCCTTATCTTCAGTGTTTTGGCAGTGTTCAATGTTGGCCAGTTGGCGGGAGGCACTCAAGATTCAAATTAATTATGTGGTCATTGTATTCTGTCAACATTAAGTCTAATGTGTATGCAGATTTTTCTTTTATTAAATTATTTCAGTATACATGCCCATACTTTGTTGACTGTTCAGATCATGTAGTTTAATAAATGAAGCTTCATATTCAGTGTTGCACATTGTTTACGGGGACAGTGGCCTCTAAAGAGGCAGGGAGAAAGTGCTGAGTGAGGCAGCTATAAAAAACGGGCTGGTTTCCAAGCAGCAGTCATATTCAAATATATAAAAACACAGTAATTGTTTTTTTTGTCTTTGTGTCTTTTGGAGTAAGCATGCTAAGGTATAATAAAGCTGACATTGTTGCCTTTATCATAGCAATGTAAGTGGACAATTCTAGCCTCCTGTATGTGGAGATGAGAGAAACATTTTATTTTGTGTTTGGAATATCAACCTATTGGCTTTTCATCCACATGCATGTGCCCATGTGTGTAAAATATAAGTGTGTGCATGTTAGGGCATACCATCTTACATAATGTATAAAATACAATGAGTCAACACAATCAAAAGACATATTAAAGGAGACACTTGAATAAATGAGTGGAGAAATAATGAATGCAGAGGCTTCCATATATGGGTGTGAAAATTAGGCTATATGAATCATATGCTTTGGGGATTGCTGTCACCGGATCTCGATAGAGATGCTCTAATACAACTGTCTCCTTCCCAGTACCGATTCCTGAACATTGTGTGCCAGACGATACTGAGTACCAATGTTATATCAGTGTAAAAATAACTAACTAACTAAATAAATAAATCACTTTGCCATGCCTGTGCAACACGGGAAGTAGTGGGGGTTAATAAATTATATGGTATCGGACCGATGCTTAGACTTGCATACTTGGACATACCCAATACTGCATTTATCAGGGACATTTTCCAATACTGGTATCAAATATAGGAACAACTCTAAACCTCAACCCAGTTGGAGATTTTAAGTGCTTCATAGAGAGATTTTTGATAACCAGCAGTGTGTTTATATATCCAACCTCTTGGTAGACAATCGTCCTGTAAGCTGGTACTGTCATGCTGTGGTTGTACTGGTGCAGCTTCCAGGTGAGAGTGGGTGTAATTGCTGCTTAGTGTGCTGAAAATGAAACCTTACCTTAAGTGAGCGTTCAATGCCAACATTTTGTTTTTTAACTTATTTCTACAACATGTGTTTGGTAACTAATATACCACATTTGTATTAAGTTGTGACATGGAAACACAACAATATGAAATTCAGGTAGTGTTGTAAAATTAACTTTACTTACATAGCACCTTTGAAAACAGAGTTAAACTGACAAGCAAAGCAAATGCAGGTAGAAGGCAATATAAAGGTTGTACACTCACACTGTTTGCTAGTCTGTTTCATGCCTTTCCTAGAGACACGCAGATAAACCAATCATAGAAAACCATTGTGCCTTGGATTTCTTCCATTCCCCTTTTATTTAAAAACCAGGAAGCCATGGATGAAAACAAAAGCACTGGGCCGTAGTATTGATAAGCTCTGACGTTATCAGTACTTTTTGAGGTTTGATGCAGTTTATTATGTAGAAGCATGTCCACCTCCATGTCTGTGTTGGAACAGCAAATGAAGTAAGTCGAAGGTTACTCAATAACATCTGCTTGTTATTGTAAGTGCGTGCATTGAAACCCTCACGAGTAAAAAGTCCTGATCAACAGGCATTAACACGTGAACATATGGTGAGCAATGTTTTAATCTGCTCTGCCCACCATCTCATCCACCACCGCTGTTTTACACAAGTGCATCATACTGGCTCAGCTAATGGCGAGTTGAAACAAGCCAAAACATCTGTATGTTGTCTAATTGTTTACCTTAGTTTGCCGCATAATATGTGGGAAACTAAGGTAAACAATTTTGTATTAACATCATGTTAAAATGTGTTTAACTGTTGTAAACTTCTGGATGAGACAAAGACCTGCTTCTCCATTTGCAGACAGAGACCTGCATGAATATGCAGCAATATTAAATATTAAATTCATATTAAATGCAGGAAAGTAGTGTGGTGCATGTGACTTTTTCCAGTGAGATGTGGAGTTTATATAGTGACTTTGCTGTTGTAAACAGCAGTTTACAGTTGCGGCTCTAATTATAGTTACTTGTAAAAATATTCAGTTCACAGATTGCACACTGATTAAAATCTATTCAAAAAGGTACTTTAGTCTAAATGGTCTGTTATTCATCTTTCTTTTAATGCTATATTTTTAAATAGGCAAATTAGTTTGGTCGGTTACTGTTCAGTAAAATGGTCCTAAAACAAACATGAAAAAAAAATTAATAAAAATAATAATTTCTATTAAGTATAACTGTGATCTTAAAGTTTTCAAATTCCTGTTTCCTCACAAATTCTGTGCTCATTCATTAGTGTGTGTCACATCGGTATTAGGAAAGAATTGATGAATAGTGTTTTGCTTATGAACAAGAGAGTATTGCATACACAAAGCATATTTATTTACAGTGTAGTTAAATCAACGTACAGAAACACAAAATCTGCCTGTGCTTATTTTCAGCAAATTGCAATGCCAATATTTTGGAGAGACTCCTTAGCCCCACAGCTCACAAGGTTAAAGAGAAACTGAAACCATGTCCTAACTAATTCAGCTCTCAGAGGACACAGTGGCTTATTATTAAATCAATTAACAAATGTCACACATCAAATTAATTCATCACCAAAGTTCAAATAAAAGAAAAAAAAGAAGAAGAAAAAATGCCTGCAGATAATCCAGTACAGTCGGTGTGTTTGCACTGCTGCACAGTGCTGCTAAACTGATGTTACATCTCCAGTGTTGTGTTTCTAATCTTACTCTAACTAGCAGTGGAAACAGTCCGACCAGATGACGACTTGTCAGACCAGATCCAAATATGCTGATTTTTCCGTGCAGTGATTGACAACAGCTCCTAATGCCCTCGGATATTCTGTCCTCCTACCATTCCAGGAAGATAGGATTGAATGACGGCTTTTCTCTCTCTTCAACAGCATTTTACTTATTAATCACATTGAGAGTATGAACCGTGAAATGAAAGCCATCCCGCTAAACTACTCCGGCCTTGACTAAATAAATGGTCCTCCAAGGGAAATAACTTTTCATGGGATTGGTTTGGTGGCAATATTCCGAGACTATGCAAAATACCCCAAATATGCTGTAAATCAAATGCCGACATAAACCTAGAAGAGAATTAACCAGGATGCTTCTTTTGGACTGGTTTCAAAGAACTTCAGATTAGATAATTTTCAAAATCACCAAAAATAATTAAAATAAACTTCAACCATTACTCATGCAGTACACAGAGGAGTATTTGTATTAGATTGTTCATTTTTTGTTTATTTCTGTTACTTGTCTTATGTTTGATGAGGTAATATAATATTATCATCCAGGAAAACCTGGCGTGCATGTGCAAAATCTCACTATTTTAATGTTTTAAGGTGGATGTGCTCTGTACACAGAAATGATAGAGGCCTTGAATATACGTTTTTCTTACATTTTAGTGACATTCTATGATAATGGTCAGTAAATGCAGAAGCAGCACCAAACTGAAGATTGAGTACATGCGCTATGTGGAATCTGTAATGTGTTATGGGTATCATTGCAGCTTAAGACCTGTTTAGAGTCAGCACACCAGACCTGAATTACAAACCTGACTTTTAACACTAAAAAATCCCCCCCAACCCCTTTGAAACAGCATTTTTCATCACAATGTAAATACAGTAGGGCCTAATACTGAGCAGTGCTTGGCATCAGCTTTGCCATACTATATGAAAATGAGTCAGTTGCATCTTTTGATTCATTTAAATGAGCTCAATGAACTGTGAAAAATGTTAATTTTCTTCATGGGGGCCTTTTGTGTTCCACATCCCTAAGGGAATGGCAAGAATACATTTCCAAAGTTGGACCAGCTCAAACTTGGTTCAAATTCAAAAGTGATGTCACTCTCTGGGCATGGTAAAGCATGTCCTTATTTTAGGGGAGCCTCGCTTCACTGATCCTACATGGTGCTTTGGGTCCAACATAAAGGTAGCTAACGTTACTGTACATGTTGAACACATGGTGATACATGGAAATGACATTATTTAAAAATACATCTCATTTAAAAAAAGATGACATTTATAGTTAGGACACAGTGTAAGAAAATGCACATACACATACTGCCTAATTGGGTTGCTAAACGCTCCAGTTTAAAAATAGCCCTGGCAATGTCATAAAGTATATCACCATATGTTGTGCTTGCAGAATGATTTGTATACTGTACAGTATATCAAGATTAATACACACCCACATCACTACTGAGCTGCATATGTTAGCCTGTGTGCAATGTTGAATTTTACCAGTGTTTTACTCAAATTCAGATCTTGGGTTGGGCAATGTATCGATATTATATTGATATTGTGATATGACCCAAGACATTGTTTTAGATTTTGGATATCTTCATATCATGATATGGCTTAAGTGTTGCCTTTTCCTGGTTTTAAACGAGAAATCTGTAATATATTTACGATAAGAAATCATAAAATGACCGTGATATGTCATCAGAGATTATAATATTATGCTACAACCATATATCTTATTTTAAATAGGATTTCAGCCTATTTGATATACTGTTTATGGCTCAAGCTCACTATTTAGAGTGCTGTACTCCGTTTTAAACGTGCAGTTGTTTTATATTGCTCCTTCAAAGGCTGCCTTGTAATAAAGTGATGTAATTTTCTGAACTTGCCAGACTGTTCTAGCTGGATTGTTGTTTGCCTTTACGCACTTAGTCATTGTATCCTCATTACTGATGATTATTCATCAAAAATCTGATTGTGTTCATATTTTGTGAAAGCATCAATAATCATTCCTCCAATATTGTTGCAATATCACAGAGGTATTTGTTCAAAAATACTGTGATATTTGATTTGTATCGCCCAGTCCTAATACAAGATCATCATACGTTTGCACTGTTTGAGAATTTACTTTAAGTTATTTTAGAGAAAATTTGTATATCAGAATCGTATATTGTGTTGTGTATCGTTGAATAGCCTAAAAATATCAAGATATTATTTATAAGCCATATCACCTAGCCCTATGCAGATCTAATAAAATTATGAGACTGAACGATTTTCCTTGAGATTTATTCAGTTTTTCCTCCTGCTCCATACACATATGCAACATGGTGCATAGGCCTAGTTTTACTGAAGATCAAAGACTTATTTTATGACACGAGATACAAAGTACCATATACACCCCCTGGTGTTCGTGGACATTGTAATGCGCAGAGTGTTTAAGATGTGATTATAAACTATGCATGTTCATGATCAACTCTGACATCTGTAATTATCATTATATAATCCATCAAAGAAAATGTGACTCTTCTAAGACCTTTCATCATTTAGTTCAAAGAAACCACGTCACTCCCATTTGATATGTCTTCACTTTATCTGATGGCTCCATTTGTAAGAGGCTTTAAAGCTATGTAAAACTCACATGAGTGATAATGACACTGCCTCTCTCTTAAGGCTCTGTTCTCATCACAGTCCTGCGTCAAAACTATTGTCCCGTTTTAAACAAATAAAACCGACATTATCACACTCTGTATACCCTGCAACAATTTGTTTTTACAAGGACAGTGAAGTGTAAGCAGGCTTTAAGCTGCTCGAGGCAACAACAGGGGTTTAATAGGAACAGAAGTGTTTATATTACTGATTAATATGGCTGAATATTTTGTCAGTAAAGTGACTGATGGTCAGAATGACCGATTCTTATAATGACATACTGGAGACAGTAATGCTACCGTGTGTTTTGCTCAGGTCACAAATTATACTGTACCCACATCCAGCTAGTGACTTTATTAATATGACCTCTGAAATTATGATAAAATATATTTTTCTAGAGGGCACTGCACTTCTGATACACGCACATAACACAGACTTATGAAGACCATTGTTTCAGCCAGGAGATAGGGGATGTAATTTCTGCATTTGAAAATAACCTGACCCGAGCTGAAGCCATGTGCACTAAAACTAGCCAGACCAGATCAGGACACATCAGGTTCAGGTCAGGTACCAGACCTCTCTTTGCTATAATTATTGTGACCATTGAATAAAAGGTCAAGAAGTTTGGCGATTTATGTGATAGTTCACCAGGTCATCCAGTTTCCAACTATGGGTAGATGTCGTTCTGAAAGTCGAGCGCAAGTTGAACAAACACAGAGTTTCATAAGTTAAATAACATAACGCAGTATCTATAATGGACACTCGCTGTGCCATAGTGGTGACTCCAGTTGGTTATAATGTGAAGATTTTTTGCTCAGATTAAGGTTATTGAGGCACAATTTAGCGTTAGGGTATGGTCACACTTTTGTAAGTATGTACGTGAACCTTTTTAGCAATATTTTGAATTTAGTAAAATAGGTGGATAATCCAGAAGGCTAAATTATAGAACGCTATCCAGGGAATAACTGTTCCTCCATTTGCGTGAACAAAATAAACATGACATTTGTAAGATTTTGGACTGCAATTACACAAACAAATTCAAATAAGGACAACATGGCTACAACCCTGTTGTCTTACATCCGGAACTGTGAACAATCGAACTGTATTTTCACCTGATATTGTAAAGCCAAAGCAGCTCCGTGCACTGGCGCTTTCATCACACCAAAACAGCTGGAAATCATTGAAAGTCATTAATTTTTTGAGAACAGTTAGTTTCCTTTAATGGAAAAAAGACAAATGACCTTTCCCGTGAGTGAGAATATTAATGGAGATTTGTACCTTTAGGTAACTTTGAGTCCAGCAGTCTTGATGAATGTACACCAGAAAGCAATTCAGGAGGCCGTTAGAAGAGTGTCAGGTTTGTGCTCTTTCAGACTCCTGTCACTGAAGATGAGGCTGGGTTCATGTGGTGCGGTCTGTGACAAGCCAAGGCATTGATGAAGGAAACAGCAGGGGCCACACACTCTACGTCCCATCTCCATGGTGCAACGTATTAAACTCTCATTTACTGACAAAAGACATTCAGCCCTGCTGTTAGTCACACTAGTGCTACAACAAGTATTGGCAGAATGAGAGATGGCCCCTCTTTGTCTTAATCACTGTTCAACATATCTGCTCTCTTCTTCAAGCTTTTGTGGCTTGAAGCCTATAATATGAAATGCAGAAAGAACACAAAATTCTCACTAAAACACTTGCAATAACCAGCAGGAAGGTACAGTATGCTGCTGAGCACTGTGATTGTATTTTTTTGCATGTTTCACATCCAGGAAATGTAAATTTGCTGCGCACATTTTGGTTCCTATGTTGATAGAGTTGCTGTTTTCCATTTCAAACGGGAATTAGAGAGCGAGAATCCTTTTAACAGAGCAGTCTAAATTCCCACAGTACAGTAAGTGGTTTAAAAGCTGTGGACAGGGATAAAAAAGTGACTGTCTGTTTAATGGGTGGATTTTGACATAGAAACACCCTAATCTGCTGTTACTTCTGTTGTAAACAGAAGTGTTCAAGACAGCTTTGTCAAAGGAAGCACCATCATTTTATACCGCTGCTCTCATAACTGATCAAAATGCTGTCTAAATGCTTTTCACTGTGCACATCGTTGTAATGGCAGAGGTTGTTTGTATATTCAGGCAAATTCAAAGCTCAGTTTTGTGTTATTAACTCTGAAAGGAAATATCCAAGGCTCATGTCACGCTTTATTGTCAAAAACGCATATGCCACAACCCTTTTTTCCTTCCATATATTACCAGAAGCAAAAAATACACTGTAGATGGTGTTCCTGTCAAAAACCCTCACGTACAGAGGAGACTCCCTGCTTTATTCTGCCATATTCAAACACAGTGTGAATGTGCAATGTAAGAACAAGAGAAACACAAACTGGAACACACAGTAAAGGAGCTCTACATTTGCTGTTATTATACAACCAATAGATTTTTACAAGATAATATAAATCAGGGCACCAGACTTCAGTCACATTTTTCAACCATTTTTGGAGCCAGAGCTACTAAATTTTATAACTAGGAGCATCATCGGTGTGTATGCTCCCTGTTCTTTTGTTTGGGCTGATTTATGTTTTTTTTTTTTTTAAATTATCATCACGTATCATGTTAAACACCAGAAGCTGAACTACTCCTTTTATCACAAGAAGAGACAAAAACACTATGAGAGTGAATTGTAGGAACACCAGTCGGGTAAACTTGCGTTCTCTCCTCTCCAAGTCAGCAAACAGCAGTAACGTTAAGTTGATGTGTTAGCTTACAGTGCCGCTCTCTCTAGTCTGTGTGTTGCTAACCTGCGGTAGCTGGGCAGTGCATCTCTTGGTCTGGTGGTGTCCTATTTGCTTGCCAGCCACCTTCGGGGCTGTTCTGTGACTTTCTGTAGAAGATTATTATATTTAATAAATATTGTTTGTTTATCTCATTCTTTTCTGTACAGATCTACTTCTAATTCCTAGAATGACAGATGGAGCAAACTCGTTTATAAAGATGGAGGATTGTAGTGGGATCAGATGAAAATCCTTTTACCTCCTTTATGTGCTGCTTGGTAGTTTTCTCACCTTGGTAGTTATTTGAGTAAATGTAGTTGCAGTACATTACGTTACACTCCACACTTGCATACGGTACATATGCATTATTCTTATTCCTACTAAACACAAATTCTTCTATATAGATCTGTGAGCTGTGGTTACAAGTATGAATTTCAAACAGGTAGAATATTACAGGCATTAATCAGTCATGAGGTGCAGTTTTTCTTTCTTCCACCATCCTAATTTCATATGATCACAGTACTAATTTGTATTCAGTGACACTTTCAAACTGTCTTTCATGGAACCAATAAAGCTGTCATAGCATTGTTTTCCTAAATCATGACAGCACATTTAATTAAGTTCTACATATAACAACATTAATTCACTTAATGTAAAACAATATTCACAACACACACGTAGGATCCCATATGTCCTGCTTGTCACCAGCATATGCTGAGTTGTTGGAAGACAAAGTTTTTCTTCTACTTTAATCAAGACTGCTGTAGTTGCAGTGTTCAATTCTCCCAAGGCCCAACAAATAAACAGAACTTGTAGCTTTCTTAGAGGAAGTCTATTGTTTAGGTTACTATGTATAAATTGCCGAGGGGCATTTTAACACAGACAAGCAGCATGCAAATAGATTATAAAGGACTTGTTTGGTTATGTGCACTCTGAGATTACAATTGCAGCATAAATGTGCAAAAAATTAAAAAAAAAAAAAAAAA